>RJWJ010015673.1:0-35800 GCA_004363605.1 Indri indri
TATGTATGTGTATATTCATATTCTGTATAAATGTGACTAATGTATTTATAGATGCTAATATTATTTCATATTAGTGGCATAAATGATATTTAATAGGTAGTAGTGAGATAATGATTAACTATCTGAAAAAGAAGGATTCTTACTTTATTCCTTATATCACAGTAATTTTGAGTTGGTTATGAGAATTAAATATCAAAAAGTAATACCCAGGAGAAGTAATAAAAATAAGCTGGCGTTTTTTAAAATTTTGAGGTAAAAAGATTATTTTACATATTTTATATTTGATCATATAAAACCTATTCTTTTTCTGATTGACAAAGCACAATACGAAGCAAAAATCCCAGCACAAAGTGAAAGGCAAATGACAAAACAAAGAAATATTTTTTATGTGTGTAATATATCTTGGGTGATATCTTTCATATATAAAGATATCCTACAACCAAATAATGACAAAATGAATACAATAATAGAAAAGTAGGCAAAAGTCTAGGAAAGAAGTTCAACTTTTTAGTAAGTAACATATTGGTTTTTGATTTATAAAATTAAAAATTTTATGTGATAACATCTCCTTTGGTAAAGTATAAAAGAAAGTTTACTGTAATACATCGCCAGGAGCAAGGTAAATTAATACACACTTTCTAGAAGATAATGTGTTAATATTTTTCATAAGGCCAAAAAGAACATAGTCATTGACCCAGTAATTTCACTATTTTTAAGAAACTAATCAGACAGCCATATATATGATTTTCATTACAATGTTGTTTATAATAATAAAACACTTAAAAAAATCTATATGTCCAACAGTAGTGACACAAATGGTAGTAAATTTCATACAATGGAATGTCACCAAAATTGACATTGATCTTTTGACATGAAAATATATGTATATGTATATGAGTGTGTGCATGTGTGTGTGTGTGTGTGTGGTGTAGATATCATTTTTGTTAAGTTGTTTAATGTAATATGCTATATACATACACATATATATGCACATACACAGAGAAAATATATACACATATATGTATATTCGTTTGCATGTCATTTACATATGTCCACATATGAGACATGTTTAAATTTCACATAGACAAATAAATTACTATATAAAAATACACATATATACACACATATGTATACGTGTATACTATATCCGTATATAGTCTTTTGTCATATATTCATTTATCTGTATATACTTAACATATATATTCTCAAACGATATAAACCATAGTTGTGAATCACAATTATCTCTGTGTGGTAGGAATAATAACAATTTTTTACATTTTCTTTATGCTTATTTATATCTTTAGATTTCTCTATAGTATGTATAGTATATTGATTGCTATGTAATTAAATAATGTGAATAGTTTGCTTATCACGAGTTAGTGACATCTTGGTTCTTTCACATGTGTGATCAGTGCAATTCTGATTAGATTTTGTGCTTGGGTGAAAATAAAAACTTCATTTCTCATTTTAATCAACCCCTGCATTAATCTCTGACAGTAGTTAGGTCCATTGAACTGTTCACTCAGTGATGATCTTGAGGAAGTTAACCGCTTTCCCACAAATGCATCACCCTAACGAACCACTGCTTGATACTGGACTGTGACTCATTAGCCTTCTTTTATACACTAAGATTTGAAAACTGGGAAAGGAAAGTTTAAGACTGACAGAAAGTCCCAGTAACGAAGTGCACTAAGATTTTTTTCCCCCAAATTACAATGGATAGCACTCTCTGGATTTATTGTAAATTCTCAGTGAATATTCTCCATTAACAACATACCATTTTTCTTTGACTGCAGTGCATGTCATCCTTGCCTAGTGGGAACCCTAATTTGCTTTAAATTGCCAAAGTGCTCATTATGGAATGCTTAGTAGCTAGAGTTTGTACATAATATTTGAAAATCAACCTTAATTTTTCTGCCTGAGATGAACACTTGGATTCCACAGTAAACATAATCAGAGATTTACAGAAACCTAGTGAACTCTGTTTATTATATTTGCCTGGAATAGCTACAGAAAAGGTCAGAGGTCCAACGTCTTCATGCAGAGACAGATCATGTTCTAGCTGGTTCTGAGGAGGAAAAAAACAGTAGGTGATGCTTTAATGAATGGCTTATCATGTGAAACACACTATGTGATAATAGCAGTGTTGGTGAGACAAGAAGGAATTTTTTTTTTCCTTTCCTTTTTTGTAAGGGTTTAGTTAGTTTTACATTGCTTTAATGCTTACATTTCAATAGTAGCATACAACACAGTTCACTGAGAAACTATTAAATTCTGTAGTGAGTCCTAAGTGATTTTGATTTCCTAGACTGAACTAGAAACTTATTTCGTTTTATTTATTCAATTTTATTTTAGCAACAGCCAGAATTTTATAAATGTAAGCACGCAGGTTGGAACCCTTCGATTTCTTGAATTTATGATTTTCTTTCAGTCTTCTCTGTTTAAGTTGGCCTCAAGTGAAGAAAACAGAACAAAAGCCTCACAGAGGTGGGAATTGTATTATAAAAAGTGGTCTTATGTTACAAGATAACTTGCTTGAATGACAGCAGGGATGTGCATAGGCATTTCTTATATTTTTGAGGATTTTTTTCAAAATGCGGTGAACTGGTGAGAACATTTAGCCCACCAGACTCTCCTGACCTCAGCAGACTCTCCTCCCCACATTCAGCCAGCAACACAAGAACAGCCTCAATGTCTAAAAGAAAGGGTTGCATGCCAACCAGTCCCTCTCTAACTTTAATGTGCATATGAATAAGGCAGAGATTCTTATTAAGCTGTTCTGTGATTCTTCATTTCTAACAAGCTCCTGCGAGGGTGATGCTGCTGGTGAGCTGGCCATTCTTTGCGTAGCAAGGTTGTGTACAAGTGAACAAAAAATTAATAATTGAAAAGATAACTCCGTACCTCAATAGATCAATAGAACTGAATGGAATAATGAAAAAGGGGTCCTAATAGAAGAGGAACTTAGTAAATAATAAAGTCGGATATTTTCATCAACAAGGAAAGAAGGATTTAGCTCATCATTGGTGTTGAGAAAAGGGATTAGGTCTTTGATACAAAAATAAACTGCCTTCCTTTCTCACGCCGATACCAGAGTCATTGCCAGTCGCACTGTAAAATTTCATGTTAAGTTCAACACTATGAAAAAGGTCAAATTATAAAAGCATGAAATAAATATAAACTCAGAATAGGTGAACGATTTTATTAATAAATATAAAGCAGGCAGAACTACAAAGGAAAACAATTGATGTATTTGACAAAACACATGTAAATCTTTTTATATTAAAATAATTAAGAAGTACATAATAAGCTATGGAAATATTTGCAAAGCATAACATCTGTAGTAAAAAAATGATGAGTAAAAGTTTCTCTCTTCTAACCCAGTAATTCTACTTATTTTAGGAAAATATTCATAGACGTGCATAAAGATGTTTTCATAAAGATTTTTAATCACAGCATAAATGATAGTACCAAAGAACAAAAAATATCCAAATTAAACCATTGGGAATGAGCTAAAATATCTAGACTACGAAATATTAGGAAAATGTATTGAGTGACAGTAAAAAAGGAGTAATTAATATTATAAGAAATGTTCATGATTATTTTTAAATGTGAAGTAAATTATCACATTCTATTAAGTGCATATATACATGCATGTTTATGATACTTGTAATATACTCATGCATATGTATGTCTATAGGTACAGATGATGAAGGATGGACAGACAGATAGATGATAGTAGGTAGAGAGATATACATATCCACACAGAGGAAGAAAACATTAGAAAAAGACAGATTTTAATGAATATTTTCTCTGGTTGGTGGGATTACAGGTGACATTATTTTAATCATTATATTCTTCTACATACCCAAATTTTCTATAACAAAAACTGATTACTTTTATAATCATAAAAAGGACTGTGGTAATTCTTTTTTTAGTGAATAAGAACTATAAGCCTAGGGAAAAAAGGTGTTTTGCATGACACAATGACTATAGTCTTGACAAAACCCAGATCAAAGAAGCCTTCCCTCTTAATCCTAAATAATGCAAAAATGACTCCAAGGGGTAAGAATCCAAATTTCCCTTAATTTTTTATTTGTCAATCATAAGCCATTATCAAATATCTACGATATGTCTAGCACTCTGTTAATACATCTGTTGGTAAGACTATTCTAATGAGTTAAGATGACAAAATATACATATGTAGAAAACAAAAGTTTTTCTCTCTTACAGTTAAGGATGCATTTCCACTTGAGATTTTTCTACTTTGCCTGTCTAAAAATATAATCGTGTCAGGGAAAGAAATATCTTTGATTTAGTGAGGACACAGATGTGATGGCCACTGTGCATATGTTTTATATACTCTTAAATTCATAAATCTTTTGCAAAATAGTTATTATCATCTCCCATTTTGTGGATTCAGTAGTGAGACTTGTTCAAGATCCAAGAGGGAAGAACCCAGTCTGTCTAGGGCTATGGCCAATATTCTTTCATTTACGTTGTATTGCCTATTTTCAGAATTTTCACTTAATAAGTGAGCAGAAGCAAGACAATAATGAAAAAGCATCTTATACTACTGAGTGTTGTGGATGTGCATCCAGGTGCTAGGTCTGCACAGCTTCTGGGGATAGTCTGTCCTGATTTCTTAGACTAACAGTCCTCCGTCTGTCCCACAAGTAGGGAGCAGGCATTAATTGAGTTATTTCAAGTCTGTTTTATGACTTTGGATGTCCCCTAGGGAAACTACCCAATGTGTTCTGTGAGCATCAGTCATTTATTAAACTTCTCATACACTTTAGAGAACACGCTTCAGAGAACTAGTAACTAAACAGGAGCAAATTGTAAGTGAGGAGACAAATCCTTACAGTGTCCTAATTATTTAAAAAGAGGTTATGGAAATTTTTTATGTTATGGGCCTGTGTTTCTGTTGCAGGTTATAAGGGAACAGGTGTGTAGAAGTAGCTCGAATAACCTGAACATGTTTTTCTTCCTGCCTCCAAATGCTTTTCACTGAACAATAGGAAACTGAATTTTTTAAAACACCGCTTAATAAATGACCCAACTTTTATTTATTTATTGAAACGTGGCATCGGAAGAGTTGAAACAGGTCCAACACAGGCCCTCCTGAGATAGGGGCCTCATAACTTTGATCACGTTCTTCGGTGCACACCAAGGACAGCTGAGTGCTCTTTGTTCCAGTCCTGGGATGCTACGGCCGGTCTTGATTTTACACACCTGCTTCAGCAAGAACATATTCTATTGGTTTAGGGCGCTCTTAGAGCACCCTAAGTGTTTATTTCTAGTAGCATAATCTAAACACTCTCTGAATTTGCTAATCTTGCCATCATTTTCACTGAGGGATCACTAACTGAAGTCCGAATTCATTAAACCCTTCTACCTTAGTTCTGCACACTTAGATCAAGAGAACACTTGACACACTGATTTGGGTGTCTTGCACATGGAAAAGAAAAACTGTCCTTTCTGAAAACGATTTCGTTTCGCAGTTTTTATTTCAAAAAATATTAAGGTAGATACATGTTATCATTTTATTAATATTAATATGTTACATATTAATATATATGCATGTATGTGATGTATAATAATGTAATAGACTATTATATAATGTACAACATGTACTATACATTAATTTATTAATTTTAATGACATTTAATCAATTTATTCGTATTAAAGTAATTTATATCACGACCAGAGTAGGAGAACAGCAGGTTTACACGAAGTATAGCTTGGTGGAGAAGGTGAGTGAGTTCTGAAGCTGGAAACATGATTTTTAAATCCTAATCCACCATTTATTTGCCAATGTGACTTAGGCAAGTTATTTTCCATCTCTCTGGCTTTGTTCACTTACTTATAAATGGACATAAAAAGACTACCTATCTTAAAGCTTTGTTAGAAAGATTAAATTTAAAAAATGGTGCCATGCTTAACATATAATAATCTCTCAATCTTTCAAGGAATGTTAGCTGCTATTAATATTATCTTAATTCCCATGCATTACCTTACATTTCTGGAGATACACATGAATCCACACAAAAAGGCAAGGGCTTCTGCTTAGAGGAACTTAAATTCTATTAGAGGATACAAAAACATAAACAAATCATTTCAATGCAACATGGTCAGTGCTGTGTTAGATACAGGGCCTGGACCTACAGGAGCACAGAGAATTCACATATGGTCAGGGCGGGATCCCTAGAGGGGATGCCATCCCATCTGAGACTTGAAGTAAAAATAGGCATTAGCAAGGTAAGTGAGGGACTTTGGAATACAAAAAGGCATATGAACGAAAGGCAGGACTTGGGGATTGATGCAAGAAGTGACAGAGTCTGTTTTTGGATTGGCCTTTCACATGGCAATGACAGTGCCATTGTCAGATGTAGGGTTACTGAAGGAGGTTTCTGATAGGGAAGGTAAATCTAGCTACAGTTTTGGAAATAATTAGTTCCACTTGTGACACAGCCAAGTAAACATACTTAGTGGGAATTTAGATTCAAAATATCAGGGTCAGTACTGGAATGGTAAATTTGAAAATGTTCGGCATTTAAGTGACAGTTGAAACCACAAGAGCAGATGAGATTTTTTCCAGCTAAACTAAATGGATGAGGGGTAAAATGTTGGGCAAAACCCAGTTTTAGATACCAAATAAAGCAGAGTTTCTCAGCCTCACTACTCCTGACATCAGTGCTAAATAATTTCCATCCTGAGCCACACAGGGCATCTGGCGGCATCACTGGCCTCTGGTCACTAGACTGCCACAGCACACCCTGCCTTCTCTGGTTGTGACAACATGCCTCCACACATCGCCAAAATCACCTCCACTTTAGATCCACTGAAATAGATGAAAAGCAACTATGAAATAGACTAAGAAAGGATTTTCAGTATGGTGAGAAGAAAACCAGTATTTAAATGTTCATGAAAACTAAAGGGGCCAATACATTCAAAATGGAATATTCATTGGCTTTAAATGCAGGTAGGTTTAATCCTGGACACCGAAAATTCTTAATTAGATGTGACAATAGGAATGTCTATGATTGAATTTGCCAGAGTGAATTCAGATGAGTATGTAAGCCAGTTTATAATAGGTCAATGGAATGCTTGAATTAAAAGAGAGAAGTAGAGAGAGCAAAAGTAAAATAATCATTTGTGAAGTTTAGCTGAGATGGGAAAATAGAAAAATAAGGCACCTATTACTGAGGACACAGGACAGGGTGCAATCAATTCATTTCAGTAAAAGAGAGGATGGGGAAATTGAGGGCAAAGAAGAAAGAGAAGAAAACTGATGGAGCAAAGTATGGAAAGACATAAAATCAAGAGATTAGGTGGAGAGGTTGACCTTGAGCACTCGATCCTTTATGCCTAGGGGAAAGAATGGTTTAAATATTTGTTTATCTTTTGCTTCATAACAAATCCCAAAACTTAGTTTGAAATAACAATCTTCACTATCTCTCAGCTTCAGTGCATTAGGAATTCAGGTGTGTGTTAGCAGAGTCCTGTGCTTCCCTTCTCTCACGGGCTACAGTCAAGGTGTGGCCAGGGCTGAGCCATCAAAGACACACTGGGAAAGGATGTACTTTCAGGCTCACTCACCTGGTCATTGGCAGGGTTTAGTTCCTTGTTAACTCTTGAGCCCAGGACCTTAATTCCTTGCTGGTTGCTGGAGGCTGTCCTCAGTTCTTTGCCCTGTGGGCCTCTCTAGCAGGTGTTATAATGGTAATTTGCTTCATCAGAGTAAGCAAGCCTAGGAGAGTGAAAGAGAGAGACAAAGAGAGAAAGAGCAAGTAAGTGCAAGGCAGGATTCTACTTCTGTATAACTTAGTATCAGAAATGATATCCCAGCCCTTCTCCATATTTTATTCCTTAGAATCATTATCTGGGTATAGGAAAAGGAAAATGCAGATTTTAGGATGGATCCATGTTAGGGATTTGTTCAGTGGGCACTATAGAAGAATAAGTAGCCAAAAGGTTGAGAGACAGTAAGAGGGTATTTCCAGTTTGGCCATGGAATCTAGCTAGGAAATGAGTGGAGGAGAGGAATGATAGACTAATGAAATGGCAGAAACCAGAGACTGAGTGCTCTGTCTGATAGAAGAGCAATTGCAGAAAGGGGAGTGATAGAGAACACAATGGATGAAAGTTCATGGCCACAGAGAAGAATGCAGGAGTTCCAAACATTTGATGTGGAGCAATACTAGGTGGACAGCAAGGCCCCTCTGCCATCACAGTGGAATCTGCAGTAAAGTGGTACTGAACAGCAGTAGTTGGTGAAGGGCCAGGACGTGTGAGTGCATTGAATGAATCAGACTGATGGAAATACAAAGACTTAGAGTACAGGACATCTTAGGACACTTGTCAAATATAGATTCCTTTAGTAAATGAGAATCAGTATGATAAAGTGGAAAGTGTCAAACACTGATGTATTGTGAAGAAAGATGTTGATGAATGGGGTTGATATTTTTACTAATGACTGGGAGTTAACATAGGAATCACCACACATTGCTGGGGCCTATTCTGGTCCCATGTCTTATAAACATGATTTTGGAAAGTCACATAATCTAATACTCATTTTGCTTATCTATATAATGGGAATTGTACTTACCTCATAGAATGATAGCATCAAATGAGATCATGCCTGTAAATCACCTAGAATGTGGTAGATATTCATGGTGGGATCATTCTTCTTATTTATTTATTGGAAAAAAATAGTGCTATTTTGAGTCAGGGTCAAAAACCCCAAGCATATCGTTGAACAACACAGTTTGGGAAATCTATTTTAGTTTACAATAGCATATTACCAAACATAACATAGTCATCCATGGTTTTTACCAGTTCTTTCAGTTGTAAATAGATATGAGACCTTCTTATCTCAAGACTTCTCTTAAAGTCTACAGACTGTCACTTCACACATTCAGGTTGAAGTGCCCTTAAACTTTAACCAGCTGGCTGTGGATCCAGTTAATAAGCTGAGGAAGCCTGACTGATGAACAATCCAATAGTTCATTCTGACAATCTGAAGTAGTATATACCCTCACCCTTCAGTATCAAATCCATCTCAAATAAATTTACTGCCTTTGGTCACCTTTGCTTTTGAAAAATAAGGAATTGTATGCTGCCCTGATGTTTTTATATTTCAATATTTTCCTCTGCACAGTTATGAATATCTATGAATTATGTATGGAAGATTAATCCTTTCAAATACAGGTTTGTTTGGAGGAGAAGAGTAGAAAGTAATAAGACAATACTACTAGAGTTACTTTTATCATTTTAACTAATGTTTATACTGCTAATTAATGAAGTGATTGAAAGAGTTAATGTCAGAATATATATCTAGGTATCTATGAGGACATACCCAAAAGGAAAAACAAACAAACACATCACACAGAGTGGTTGAGATCTGAATTGATGCATTTTTCATCAGCAATACTTTAGTGTTGATAAACTTGCCACATCCTTTTCATTTGGATAAACAAGCACATACAAAAAGAAGATTCCTTTAATAACAATATGTCCCTGTATATTTTCCAAGTATATTCATCTTAGCTCATTTCCATGGAATAATGGGAATGTATTAGTTAAGGTAAAGACTTAGCTAGTGTAAGAAAGGGACTCAAAATTACAATGGCTTTATAGATGGAAGTTTGTCTTCTTATGAAATAGCATTTGAATGAAATGTTTGTGGCATAGCTCTTCTCTACACTGCCCTTCTAAGCCCAGGGTTTATTACATATTACTGTTCACTCACTCTTAATTATTTCCCTCATCTTCCTGGCTCAATCAGGCATGAGCATGATAGTATTCATGAGAAGAGTGAAAAGAATATAGAGGATACATAGCCGTTGTTTCTAGGCCCACACCTGGAAGTGCTCATGTTCTGTTAGTGAGGACTTAATCTCACGAGTACACATAGCTGCAAGGGAGTCTGGCCAATGTAATCTCTAGCTGGGCAGCTAGGGGCCATATTTCAATTACTATAAAGAAATAAGGGACTTTGCTGAACGAGTAGTTCTCTGAATCAAAAGGAATACATTAAACAAAATCAGAATTGTACAAATAGCAATTTCAAATAAATAACAATCTTTCCTCCACAAGGTACACAAGTAAAGGACTATTTTTTTAGGCTATTCTATGCTGCATAACAAAAAGCATAGTTACCAAAAATGTAAAGGGAATAAATCTTTTATTTTCCTTTTTTGAAAAAATTACGTATCTTACTAGAGCCAAATATTTTCTGTAGTATTTCCTAAGAAGAGATATTAAAGGTAGAAGAAACACAGGAAAGCTCAGTATGAACATATAGAACACCATTGCAGTTACTCTGAGGCATTCGTTTTACCCATGCTTAACATGCAACTGATGTCAGTTCAATCAATACCAAAAATAACTGAACAACTGAGAGTTGGTGCTAAACTCTTCTCCATACTTTTAAACAAAGATATTTCATTGTAAAAATTAATATTTATAAAATGGACATTAAGGTATACCCATCACATAAATGACATTTATACTCTTAAGATAGGCATAAGATTTATGGGAGGGAGCAGCTCAGCTATGAAAGGATCCTTTTCTCCCAATGTTCCACATAGATAATATGATCAATGTGTTTATACTAAACTTGAGGGCGTTAAACTGAGTAGAGAGAGAGTTAAGTGAAAAAAGGACCATTGGCCCAGAGAAACTTGGATTCCAGTCATCAGTTTCTAGCTGTGTGACTCTGAGTAAGTTACAGGTAATTTAATCCAACATGGGAAGAACCTGTGATTTTCAGTGCCACAAATTAAAGTGGGGATAATAGTTACATGTTAGTGGTTCTGAATGAGTTAGATGACATGATTTATGTAAAGTATGTAATAGGTACTCAACTGTTTTCTTGTCTTCCCCACCAAAACATAATTGTTTTAGTTATACATTGATGTATTCCAAATTACTCAAGAACTTAGGTGCGTAAAACAACTATTTTTTACTATGCTCATGATCCATGAGTCAGGAATTCAGAGAGACACAGAGAGAACAGCTGTGTCTGCTACATTGTATCTCAGGCCTCAGCTCAGGTGATTTGAACAGTTGGAGATAGTTGTTACAATTTGGGACCATATATATGAGACCTCAGTTTTGGTTATTTGCTCAGCTCTTCAATTGTTCTCCGTGTGGCATTGGCTGGGGCTGAAATTTCCAAGATACTTTTCCACTCCCAAGTCTGGTGCCTGGGATTGGATGGCCAGACTAGCTCTGGGTGGGCCCCGCATTGCTCTTTTTCTCCATGTGGCAAGATTAAGATTCTTCACAGCATGGTTGGTTATCTCAGGGCATTCAGACTTTTTATATGACACCTGGCTTACCCCAGAATGGACATTCCAAAAAGCCAAGGTGAAAGTTAAGTGCTTGTCTCAGGATTCTTGCAGCATCGCTTCTGCCCAGCTTGGCTTTAGCGGGAGGGACACCTCCTCGGGGGAGGAGTGGCGTACACACAGAAGCAGGGTCAGAATTGTATGGGCTCATCTTTACAACGCGGCTACTGCATCAGTAAAGCTACATGTGGTATTTCTTTTTTGTTTGTTTGCTTTTCCTGTTGTTTTCAGGGAATATTAGATGAACCTCTGGCCCCAGACTTTTGAATATCATGTTTTAAAGAGGATTGGCAAAATAAAAACTGGGAGATATGAGTAGAGGAAAAACAACTGGTCCTTTATGAGCAAAAAACAAACAGAAAACTTTTAGAATATTAATAATGATACATAGCTATAGATATAAATATGGATATATGGACATATATAGAGAGAGATAGTTATATCTCTAGTGTTACTTGCTTTATCAGCTTGGAGAATGTTTAAGGACTAATTTCTTTTTAATATTTAAATAAATTTTCCATTAAGTGGAAGGGCACCCATTGTATTTCAGTGCCTTTCCTCTCTTAAATAGTTCATGAACTACCTCACCACCAGAATTTACTTAGTCTAAAGAAATCTGTCCTGCTTTCAATTGTGAAGGAAAAAGACAACAGTAGAAACTGATCTGCCCACCCATGGGCCCAGTTTTCTGCTACACCTATTTAAATTACAACTCACATATTCCTATTGAAAATTGTTCCAGCATAATTTGAAGAGCCCTTGTCCACCCCTGTAATGATGCTTTTTCAGACTCTGGGAGATTGATTACACAAACTCATAATTTCTGTACTTTTGATCGATCAAGAAATATCCAGATTTGGAGTTCCAAGCTTATAGAAGTTTGTAGCTCTTAGATGACTTCTTCTACCCAGTCATCATTTCCATAGGCAACTTCTGGCTTCAGCCACATGGTATTATAGATGGTACTCTCCGTTATACATTCCATACAAACTAATGGCCTGAATCTACAGGTGGATTCTGATTGGCCCACAGAGGGAACAACATTTAAAAATCAAAAGAGTTCACATGAAAATCCAGATTTCTGGTTTATCTTTAAAAACTGGGTCAGACATCCTTTGATCCACATTCCTACAAGGTGACAAAGGAGCAGCTGCCTTCTCCCTGGAGTTTTGCCACGCTCCCTCCCTCTGCTCGTTTTTGTCATCCAGACACTTGTGATTGCTGCGGATCTGGTCCCTGGTGTCCAGTGTGGGTCTCCAAGTCATACTGTCCTTTCCCTCATGGCAGTGAGTCTAAAAGTGTGGCTGGGCAAGTCTGGGGACCCTGAGATCCTTTCACAGGTGTCTGTGAGGTCAATTTTATTTTTTAATGATAATACTAAAAGACATTACTTGACTTTTTTCACTTTCATTTTGTCACAAAAGTGCAGCTGAGTTTTCTACCACGCACTTGGAAAATCTGCCTAAGTCAGTGAACCAATATTTTCCAAATGATTGATGTAGGATGCTACAAAGTCATGCATAGGTAAAAAGATTAATTCAGGGACCAACTAGCCTAATTCATACCTGTGTGTGATAGGCCATTTGGTACTAATGGGAGTGAGTAAAAAATTTCATCAAAATTGTTTTAGATTTCACATCGCAACTCATTTTTAAGAAACTACCACTTGTCAAGTTTTGGTATATTAAAGAATATGTTTAAAACTTTTAAACTATTTCTCCATTTTTCAACCGCTTGTCTGTGTGAGATTGAGTTTTCTTCATATACTTCCAGAAAAGTAACATGTTAACAGATCAAATGCAAAAGGAAATATGAGAATTCAGCTGTCTTTTAGAGTCAGATATTCAATATATTTGTAAAATGTAAAAAATACCACTCTATTTTTTATTTGATAAATATTGCTTTCAATAAAATATGTGATTTATATTAACAGGTATGACTTTATGACTTTATGATCATTTTAAATTAATTAGTAATTAAACACTTTTAGAATGTGTCCTTTTTATTACTAATATGATAAATGTTGATATAATCCATATGATCAACAGCTCTTGAGGGGACCTTAATAATCTTAAGAGTGTAAATGGA
Source organism: Indri indri (assembly GCA_004363605.1). Taxonomy (NCBI): domain Eukaryota; kingdom Metazoa; phylum Chordata; class Mammalia; order Primates; family Indriidae; genus Indri; species Indri indri. Next base: position 13,446 of record RJWJ010015673.1, read on the forward strand.
TCCTAAGGCCAAATGTTTGAGAACCACTGCCAGGACTCATTCAGAATGCAGTCAGTGCCGTTGCACTTAACCAGAAGCTGGGGCCAGAGCCCTACAGAACGTTTTCTCTCAGGAATCCTTGCATCTGTGCAAATGTGGTCACTTCTGAGGGGCCAGCTCTGTGAGAGGTATTAGGATCCAGTCACAAATTCTTTTATAACACACCTTTCCCACCTGGGAGTGCCTGTGCTTTAATTTACATAAGCAAGACATCGTGAGTGATCTTTAGAGACAAAAATATTCTATCCTAAATAGAGAAAATTCAAATGTCAGCTTCCTTCTATGAAGTTCCACCTCCCTGGGTCCTCGGCAGCTCTTTACATTTGATAATGGCACCATAAGTTATCAAGCTAAACTTAACCAAAATCAAAACAACTGACTTCAGGTCAGCAAAGAAAATGTCTCTTATGACTGACAATGTTAATGTTTAACTATGTGGGCAAATGCGAACTTCTCATATACATATTGATAAATTTTTAGCTTTTAACTAAGGTAAACCATTTAGACTATGCAAATTATAGGTATATTTGCATTTCCATTTATGCAAATATATCTATCATCCAATACATATGAATATCACTCATAATTTACAGAACTACTCACTTAGGAAAAATACAGATTTTGGTGTATTTGGCTATATATTTTTGATCATTTGATTGTATAAGTGATATATATTTAATGTTTTACATGTTTATATTAATATATTTTATAAAAATAATTTTGAATATGGCAAACTTTTTTATTGCTATGATTTCAGATATGGCATTAAGAAATACCTGGCAAACAAAAAACTTCCTATTTTATTGACATATCACAATTATATACCTGGAGTTCTGTTTGAATGAGAATCTTAAAACTTGTTTTTGCAAAGCAAAAATTAGGTAAAGAAAATAGAAACTGCTGTTAACAGTTATACTTTGCCCTAAACACTAGCTAATTTTTGTGTCATATCTGTAACTTAAGGTTAGGTTGCAAGTGTAGGTGCCTGTTAAGTTCCCTGTGTTCAGGATCTATTTCTAGTTTGTTTATTACTTTACATATCTGTTCATTTAGGTAATTATCTGACACCTGCTCATGGCAGATTGTTTTGACAGATTATATTGGCTGAGATCAGTTTGTCACCTGCCATCTGTCCAGTAAAGGTGAGTTCAACAAGCTGGCAATTTTTGAGCCATCATAAAAGATCATTTTTTATGAGTTAGAATTTTTCCTTGTTCTTGAGAAAGTGTGTTGAGCAGGAAGAAAAGTTATTCATAAATATTATGAGATACAGTATCTGTAATCTTTTCAGGTACATTACTTTACCTGAAATGCTGGCTTCAACATTATTTTGATTTACTCAGAAGGAACATAATATATTAAAAGAGAATATGTTGTTTTAAATTAGGTATTTAATTTGGTTGGCATCTTGCACAACTTTAAATAGCATTATTTCCTTTTCCTTTTTTGTTAGATTTTTGACACTTTAGTAAACTCTGAATGCCTCAAATTAAAATTAATCTTTTTAAAGCACATATACAATATTCTTTGTATCATTATGAAATTAGAGCAACTATATTACTATAGATTTTTTGAATCCATACAAAGTAAACATTCAATGAAGGGAAGGAGAGTAAGTTACTCAGTGTCTGACTATATCATAAATAAAACTCTTTCTTAGCAGCAGTGATAATTATTTGAGATTGCTTTTGAAATAAAATAAGAATTTAAAGAAATCTGGACAACCAGCTATGAAACTGATGTAAAAGTATAAAAACAAAAGATCAATAGTTTCTGTTTCTTAAAGTAGGCCAATCTTCTTGTATTTTTCAATCAAAGGAGTAAATAATTCTAGCAGAAGAAATAATAACAAATTTACTTTCATTTTTTTCTTTTACTTTTGTAATTATTTAACCAGCATCACCTGGACACTTATCATGTGCCAGGCATTGAGGATAAGGTAGTCAGCAAAATAGATCTAGTCTGATCCCTTCTGCCAATAGAGGTCTAGCTTTCACTGTTGTCCAAACGTAGTCAAGCTATGTGCTCTAATCTATGCCTCTAACTATTGCTATTTGAATAAGCACATTTTTTTGGTAACTGTATGAATTGAGTAAAACCAACTTTGAAACCTGTGTTGAAAGCAAAATTAGAACATCGCGAGACATTTAAAAATGTATCCAGTGGCTTCTGAAATGACCTGTGCTTTGGATAGATATTTATTGGAGGGGAGAGGGCCAAGGTTTTTGCTACCCTTGTAAATTCTCCCGAGTTATCTGGCATGATAGGAATTTTTCACAGACTGCTCTGAGAAAGTTGTTCAACACTGGTTTAGAGTACTCGATGGGACTGTGGGGAGTTCAGAAAAAGGAACAGGGCAAGTCCTTAAAAACCTTCCGGTATAATAGGAAGACAGCAGCAACATAAATATATGGATATAAACACAAGTGACTCCAAGAAATAAATATACACAATCAAATGCTAGACCAAAGGCTCTCTCAAGGGCCTCTTTGCGCTATATGATCTCATGATTTGTTGAACCATAGCTTTCCAGAGGAACGTACGAGAATCTTAGAGTTCCAAGAGGCTTGAAGTTTGAATAACTGGGAATCCGCAGAGCCTCGGTGGAAAGGCTTCATCAAAGAATTGAGCCTTAGGTCATACATATCAGACGCACAGCATCACACTCATCAGAAGCACAGCTAAATTGCCACCATGTCGACATGCTGCCAAAGTATTTAGCAGAAGAATGAAAAATACAACCAACTGGGCCATTGTCTACATGGCATGGAAGAATTGCTCAACTAATTTTTTTGATTGATGTGACCAGTTGTACTGGCACCATGTCAAGACTGCACCATCCACAAGTGCCCTGTGTGAGTCACTACAGATTCCAAAGATGCTCAGATTCCAATCTGGCTACATTTTGAAAACTAGGATTAGAGACATTTTCCAATAAATCTGTTGACTTATTTCTGAACTAACCAATTACAAGAATTCTGCTTCTTTAATTTCATAAATAATTTCTCTTTAAAACTTAAGCCACAACATCATTGGTTATTTTATTACTATATGAACTAGTCCATTTTATGGAAGAAACAATTGTATAAAATTTGTACCACACAATAAAAATTAATTCTATCAGGACAAATTTTTATTATTTCCAATAACCTGCTATGGAGTAAGTTGGACAATGGCAAATTCTCCTTGAAAAGTAGCACTTGAGACCAGTGATGGGGAAACTGAGTGTGGAAAGAGCTACGCCACATGAAACAAGGGGGCGTAAAACAGCACACACCTGAAGTAATGTCGCTTCATGTTGTATGGCACACATTTGAAGTAAGCTGAGAAAACAAAGGTAATCCAAATCTTCAAGTCTAAAAGGTACAAATGGAAAGAAATATCTAGATACAAAAATAAGAGTCATGCCTGTTAGGCAAATCAGGCAAGTTAGAATAGGGGAATACAAATGCAAGAACGGAGGATGATTTGCAGAGGAAAGCAGCCTCAGTTGGTCACATCTGCCATCTCCCTTGCCCTGGGGTGAGGATAGAATTGCAGATTTAGTAAAAGAGTAGTAGATTTTGTGTGTACTAAATATAGTCTTTATTGGGAGGGGATACCTTCTTCTGATCTCCAATAGTTAGCCCATACAAAAAGATATTTGCAATAAGGAAAACACTATGATATGCATTATACATACAATGATGAAATTTGTAACATACTAGACTATTGGAACCAAATCTGGAAATCTGACTTATGTCAGATTTTTCCTTTGAGGAACCCAAGTAATCGCTCAGTGCAATTCTCTCATTGTTTATTTTGGGACACTGAGACAAAGAGACACCAAAGGACTTCATGTTCACACAATGATGGCAGAGTAAGGAAGAATCATAGGGTTCTGGAGTCCTGGCCAAGTGCTCTTCCCATTAATTGCATGCAAACAGGCTCAAAATGAAAGTGGAACTTTAACTCTTGATTTTGACATATCAGAATAATAGATACTTTTAGCTAAGTGTTCTTTATGTGAGGCACCATTTCCTTTTGTCAGCTTTTGCTATTAATTTTTAAGCACTGATGGAATTTCTAGGTTTCTTATATGGGTTAACTTTGTAAGTTTTTATTAGACAGGATTTTAAAATAGGGGTGAAACGGCTCTTTTTAAATGAATCACAGAGTTTATTTACACTATGAATGGGGTTTCTAGCACTACCAGTGGGTTCTTAGTGGTGAATTACCTAGTTCTCCCTTATTTCAACTTATTCCTGAAGGCTTTCTCTTGTCTACTTTTTTTTCCCCTCATTCATATTGCTGTTCTTCCAATGCCCTACCCATCTTCTCCATACAAATATATTCAAAAGGCAGGCTGGCAAAATTCCAATGATAGTATAGTGATCAATTTACAAAGAGAGGATGTATAGCCAACAAGATTTCTTCATTCACTTCTGAAAATGTCAAAGGCATAGTATATTTTTCCAGTTCAAAGGCAAACACCTGATAAATAGAAGGATGTCCCCTCCCTATATGTAAAACTAGTCTAAAGCCTATAGATGAAAGAGAATTCTGTGAGGTTCAGTAATTTAAGAAAATCTAAAGAGATCATGCAAGGTAGTTCCACAGTTGAGCAGTGGAAATAGGATTTTGTACTACTGCCAGATATTTTCTTGTTGTTTGGTTTCTGAGGATGAAAGTATAAATGACCTTAAACACCTTAATACTAATTATTTGGAACATTCTAATATAATTACCAGAGTTGGGCTTTCTATTAGTGCATGCTCCATGGAGAATTCCATCTTCTTTCCTACTTGGGACTCCTCTTTTCTCCCTTTTTGTTATGCTCTGCCAATTGTTACTGCTTCGGATGCTACATAAAGAGTTGATTTTCAATGTTTTCATTCTTTACATGATTTGAGGAATTTACTGTAAGTATTTTAAATTGTGTTTGCTTGCTTTTGCTTCTAATATTTCCTTGCAAAGTGGCATATTCTCTGAATTGGAAATGCAACCATGGATTTTAAAATAATATATGAACATCTTGTGAATTTAAAAACTAATAATATATATTATGGTAACTTTTGTTTAGTAGGAAATATATAATTAGTACAAAGTCATGTACATGGTGAATATCAAGTATATATCATGTCAGTGATATTTAAGAGTTTGTGTTGGAATATAAATATCTAGTAATAAAAGTGAGTTGAATTTGTTTATATTTCAATTTCCAAAAGTCTGATTGCAGGTATTTTATGTTCCCATCATGACCATTATTTTTATTCAATTTATTCAGAAACATTTAGGATACCTTATGGGCACAAGGTGCCATACTAGGTGCTGTGAAGATATGCCATGGACATTTACTTATAGTCTATACAAGACCAAAATAAAACAGTCAGGGTAAGTCTTGCTGCATGTGGAGGGTAGGTATTTATCTTTCAATAGAATAAGACTTGGCCTCTTGACTTCTGTACTCACTCATTCCTCCCTAGGTGAGGAGGGCTGATTTATCTAAATAGTAAATTGCAAATTGGAAAGAAGCTATAGCATGCGTTAGATCCAACTGTGTTTTTATTTACTTTGGGATTTAGAAATTTCACAGGGGAAAACATCCAGTGTGAGAAGGTATGTATGGGGGAGGGGAGAGAGAAGAGAAAGTTTATGAAGGCAATAGTGTGAATTTAATGCAGAGATACATTAATAATCCCATCAGAACTGTTCTCTAAAATCAGCTCTAATTAGTAATATAGATGATAATTTCGTCTCTATTTGACTGACTCTCGAAAGGTATAAAAATAATATAAAACGGGAGGGAAAGCTATTAATGTGGTTGAAGATGCTTCAATAAAGGTGTATAGTGATAGTAAAATACAGTGTACTTCTGAGGGAGTCACTCATAAAAAACTTTCATGGAGGGAGTAATATATGAGTTGAACTTGGAAGAGTCAATAGAATTCAGAACTATGAAGATCAGAGAATGATAAGGGTGAGAGAACAGAAGTGAGGAAATATGAAAAGTATGTAGGAGATACAAGGAAAACAAGCAAAGAAATTTGAAAAGTGCACTGGGTTTGTAAAATTCTCTGTCTAAACTTCAGCAGTCTCAGTCTCTCAGGAAATGGCAACTCCATCCTTCCAGTTGCTCAGGTCAAAAAAGGAGTCATCCTTCACTTCTTTATTTCTCATATAACCCACATCCAACCTGTCAGCAAATCTGTTCACTCTCACTTCAAAATACTCAACATCCAACTTTTTCTTAGTGTCTCTGTTGGCCTACAACCCCAAAGGCTTCTCTTTTCACTCAGAGAAAATGCCAAAGGCCTTTTAATGATCTATAAGGCTCTTCATGATCTGGATCCTGTCATTGCTTCACTTCATCTTTGATAAATCTCCACCACTCTTTGAATTCTAGCCATACTGTCTTCCTTATTTATATCAACGAGGATGTGGCCTCAGGACCTTTAGATTGTGGCTCTCTCTTCTTAGAACACTCTTCCTCCAGGTATCTATGTGAATTATTCTCTTATTCAGTTTAGGTCCCTGCTCAAATATCATCTTATAAGTAAAGTCCCTGATGACTCTATTTAAATCAACAGCTCAGGCTCTCATCCCAACTGCAAACTCCTTTATTCCTCTTCCTCACGTTACTTTACTTGACAGCACCTACCATGAACGGATTCAAACAGATTAAATGAAGCTCTACTGTGGCAGCTAGAGATCCTCCAGTCCCAGTTTCCTACAATATTCTATCTGTCCATAGGAGTTAGCTGTGGCTCAGCTGTATGTAACCCAGGACGGTGAGTAACCTCTATGGGGAACACTATTTGGTTATTTTGGCAGAGGAAATTTTTTTTAAAAAATGGTGTATAGGAATGCTAATCATTTGTGTATATTAATTTTGTAACCTGAGACTTTGTTGAATTTATTTATCAATTCCAGGATTCTCTTGATGTAATCTTCAGGGTTTTCTAGATATAAGATCATATCATCAGCAAAAAGCAATAGTTTGACCTACTCTTTCCTGATTTGGATATCCTTAATTTCTTCCTCTTGCTTGATTGCTCTGGCTAGGACTTCCAGCACTATATTGAATAGAAGTGGTGACAGTGGGCATCCCTGTCTTCTTCCAGTTCTTAGTGGGAATGCTTTCAACATTTCCCCATTCAGTATGATGCTGGCTGTGGGTTTGTCATATATGGCTTTTATAATTTTGACATATGTTCCTTCTATGCCAAGTTTATTGAAGGTTTTTAATATGAAAGGGTGTTGAATTTTGTCCAATGCTCTTTCTGCATCTATTGAGATGATCATATGATCTTTGTTTTTGTTTCTATTTATGTGGTATAACAGTCAAGCTGAGAGTCAAATCAAAGACTCAGTAACATTCACAATATCTACAGAGAAAATAAAATACCTAGGAATGTGCTTAACCAAGGAGGTAAAAGATCTCTACAAAGAGAACTGTGAAACAGTGAGGAAAGAAATCTCAGATGATACAAACAAATGGAAAAATATATCATGCTCATGTATTGGTAGAATCAACATTGTTAAAATGTTCATACTACTCAAAGTGATTTACAGATTCAATGCAATCCCCATTAAAATACCAACATCATGTTTCGCATATCAGGAAAAAGTAATTTTATACTTTGTTTGGAACTACAAAAGGTCCCGAATAACCAAAGCAATCTTAAGCAAAAAGAACAAATCTGGAGGTATCACATTATCAGACTTTAAACTATACTACAAGGCTATGGTAACCAAGACAGCATGATATTGGCATAAAAATGGAGACATAGACCAATGGAACAGAACAGAAAACCCAGACAAAAACCATCCACATACAACCAACTGATCTTTGATGAAGCAGACAACAACAGTATACACTGGGAAAAAGAATCCTTACTCAATAAATGACGCTGGGACAACATGCAGAAGAATGAAACAGGATCCATATCTCTCACCACTCATAAAAATTAATTCAAGATGGATAAAAATACTTAAATGTAAGGCATGAAACCATAAGAACTCTAGAAGAAAATGTTGGAAAAACTCTTCTAGATATCTGCCTAGGCAAAGAATTTATGAAGACACCAATGGCAATCGCAGCAACAACAAAAATAAATAAATGGAACTTGATTAAATTAAAAAGCTTCTGCAGAGCCAAGGAAACAATCAGCAGAACAAATAAACATCCTACAGAACTGGAGAAAATATCCACATGCTATATATCTGATAAAGGGCTAATAACTAGAATCTACAAAGAACTCAACCAAATCAGCAAGAAAAAGTCAAACAACCCCATTGAAAAGTGGGCAAAAGACATGAACAGAAGTTTTTCAAAGGAAGATAGACAAATGGCCAATAAACATATGAAAAAATGCTCACCATCACTAACCATCAGAGAAATGCAAATTAAAATCACAATGAGATATCACCTTACCCTAGTTAGAATGGCTTTTATTAGAAAGTCCAAAAACAATAGATGCAGACATGGCTGCAAACAGAAAGAAACACTTATACACTGTTGATGGGACTGCAAATTAGTACAACCTCTATGGAAAACAGTATGGAGATTCCTTGAAGAACTAAAATTAGACCTACCATTCGATCCAGCAATCCCACTACTGGGTATTTACCAAAAGGAAAAGAAGTCATTTTGTCAAAAGTACACCTGCACTCAAATGGTTTTTGCAGCCTAATTCACACCTGTAAAGATGTGGAATCCACACAAATGCCCATCGATTCATAAATGGATTAACAAAATGACCACATGAAGAAAGACAACTTAATGCCTTTTGCAACAATATGGATGGAACTGGATATCATTATCCTAAGCGAAGTATCTGAAGAATAGAAAAGCAAATACCACATGTACTCACTATTAAATTGGAGCAATTTATGAGCACACATGTGCATAGAGTGAAGTAAAACTCAATGGAAAGCAAGTGGGGGCAAGGGGAAGAATGGGATGGGTGAAAACCTACCTAACAGGTACAGTGAACACTATCTGGGTGATGGGCACAATTATAACCCTGACTCAAGCATTACAAAAGTGATCCATTTAACCAAAATATTTGTACCCCTATAATATTTTGAAATAAAAAAAATTGGTGAACCACAAGCTGGCTCTTAAAGCTTTTTCCTCGAAGTGACACATATCTCTTCCACATACATCTCACGGTGTTCAAAGAAAGAAATACAGCAGGATCTGATATTAATGATGTGATGAAATATAATTCTTACACAACACACAGAGGGATATTGGAATATATGGCAACTAGTAACATTATCCACCATATTATGTGTCATAAAATATATATTATTTGCTTGGATATTATTGGTCTTGCTTTATATCTTAAACAAGCTTCCCAGAAACACACTGTGAGAAGGAGACAGTATGCAGAAAGGGAGAGTTCTTTGGAAATACACCTGCACAGAAGTGAGGAAGACAGGAATAGGCTGCGGGAGATATTAACCTTTAATGTAGTTGCAATTGAAGCCTCAGTCTTCCCCCCACGGATCTCTGGTGCTTGGAATCCCTACAGATTTGTCCCACATAGAAGCCAGTGGGCCAGGCCTTTGTGTTTTTATATCTCATGGCCATTGTTTGAAAGCATGGTCTTAAAAAAGGGTGGAAAATTACCCAACAGAGTGTCCTGCTATAGAGGACAACTGCCATCAAGAGTACAGGGGTGAACAGCCAGCCAGCTAAGAGTCTTAGCACCTGGGCAGGGTGGGGGGAGGTTGAATGTGTCTGCTGTGCCCAGGATATCCGGGCAGAGCACATAGTACCAGCTGTCTCCACCAGAATGATATGCCCATAGAGGTGGGGACTTTTGTCTGTTTTGTTTATTGCTAGAGCCACCATGCCTTGAAAAGCTCCTAACATGAGACATGTTCAATATTTGTCGAATGAATAAATGAATAGTTTGCATAAAATTTTGGGTTAGAAAGGTAGAAACAAGTAAAGGATAAGGCTCATTATTGACTGAATAAAGAGTTTAAACTTGCAAGGAAGTTGAATGCTTAGAAGTATGCTTTAGGGGTAGTGATCAAATAGCATTGTGTGTGGTGGATTGAAGGTGGGGGAAGGGAGGCTAGGAATGGCTGACCGGAAGCTAGTGCCACACTTCAGGTAGAGGTAAGGTGATGCTGATAGCATGAAATTGGAGGCAGGCAAATGTGGCCCATGGGAACTGCAGAATGTCTCACAAGAACAATGATTTGGCAACATGGCAAAGGACAGAAAAGGAGAAGAAAAATTAAAAGTCATCTTGGAGGGATATGTTCTCAGTGATGAAACAAGCAAATATCAACAAACAAAAAATATAAGGTAAAGAGTGCTTCAAGAGGGAAACTGAAGAGCATTCTCTACTCAGCTCTTGGGAAAGAGACTTGGGGACAGACTACAAGGCTTGGGAACAGAAACGTTTGCAATATTGGTGACAGAAACATGTATTGTTATTTACATATCAGGTGATTTTCTATTTTTCTAATTAAAAGTATAAGAAATGAGTTATTTTCATCATGTGATTTTTTGCAGAAAACTAATTATCTTCATTATACCAATTTTTACTATAGTATTAGGTACACATCGCAGAATTGGATTGTTGGCAATAGAAGCACATGAAACACCCCAATTACTTAGAAATTATTAATTACCACTGTTTGACATCTAATGAGATGGTATGTATTATTGAGGGGATATGATCAGGACTTCATATACAAAACCAATTCTGCATATTATTTATCAACTCAAAAAATGGTCACATGGTAAGTCCAATGTCCAATTGCGATATAGTGCCTTACCCATTAAATTGGATGACTGGGAACAGCCTTACGCTACAGATAGGTGCTCTCTATACTGAGTAAATGATGTATGTGCAATAAACAAAATATAACAAAGGAAAATTTTATAAATGTTCAGAATAGTAAGTATGACTTTTCTGCTGGTCTTGAGATACTAATATGAAATGTGGTACAAAGGTATAGAAAATATATTACATTGCTTGGCACATAGTGGGTACTCAACAAATAGCAGAAATATGATGCTAGTTAATTTTAATCTATAATGATTTGAAAAAGGGCGCTCTGACTAAATATTCCTGTTATTCTATATAAGCTATATGGCTTACCAAATTCCCAGAACTAGAATGCAATAAAAATGCTTAACACTATAATTAACAGTTTGATTAATTAGTTTCTATAGTTTCAAATAAAAATTACATGTTCATTACTTTGAGTTTTAAGTAAAGTCATCTCATTCTCAATCCTCAGGTATTATATCTCATGGGACCTATCAAATCAGAACATACCAAGATTATTGGACTTGATCTCACGTGGAAAACACATATTTCTGGTACTTAGCACAGAATCTAATGCAATAGATGCTCACAAATGTTTGCATTAATTAATAAATAAACAAATACACACAGATAGGGATTTCAGCAAGTTTGTAGGTGGACAAGATTTCAATTGTACATGTGCTCTGTTTTGTTTTGTTTAAAATATTTGTTTCTAAACGTATATTGCAGCATAAAATAGTATTTATTGCTACCAACATGAATGCCATGTTTTTAACATTGATTTTTTTTTTAGGGCTAAACAAATGATTTTAAGTCCTTTCTAGCCTATGGCTAGATCAGAATACGATGCATTTCAAAAGCATCCACGTATCTTTAAAGTATGGCTTAAGAATCTCTCAAGGCACAAAAGAAAAAAAAAAAGAAATATAAAACCTTCTTTTAAAAGTATTTTGCTCACCTTTCTTTAAAATAATGGGAGGGGTTAAGAAACTTGGGGTTTATCGAATCAAGCAAAGCCTCAATCCCATAGTAACCTATTCAGGGGTGATATTGATCAACGGAGTCAAAGACATAAGAATCTAACTAAAATGAACAGTGCCTTTCTTAGCCTCAATGGATTCTTCATGGCTTCCTGTAGGTAAGAACACAAATATGACTTTTCTTTAGAGATATTTTGTTTATTCCTATTAAACATGCCTCAGGAATTCTCTAACATCAGTAAAGTCCACAGTGCATTCAATTGTGTTGGTTGCTTTTTCTTAAGAATTGTTGGGGGTTTGGCAGGTTCAGGAAACCTGTTGGGTAGAAATCTAAATAATGAGCTACAATCTCCTGATAGAAAAATATTGGATATATTTTACATGTATTCATTTTAATTAAGAAGTTAACAGATACTTTTTCAGCATAATTTTGTTTTATAAATAAAGGTTCAATCATAAGGAGTATTCATGATTGCAAGACTTTTCTCTGAATTAGAAATTATTCGACATCAGCAATTACATACAATTTTCAAGTATTTTAACTATGTGTATCATTTGTCAGTGTAGTAGTACTAAGATTCTATAATCTGAATTTAATTTCTTTTAGAATCATTTGCCTATTATCTTCTTGTCTTGCTGTCTTTGGAGCTTGGCATATTTTATTTTTTCTTTCATCCTTTCTCATGTCTTCATTTTCCTTGTGTTTTGTTGTGTGTTTTCAAATTTTTCCTGCCTAAGTTTTTCTGTTCAGGATATGCAGATCGTTGGTGGCAAAGAGACCCCTGCATCAAAGAGGTATGTTCGAGCATCAGCAGGCCCATGTCAACTTAAATTCTTGCCAGGGCACTACTACCCGAATATGGAAATGGGAAAACACAAAACAGTACAGAACAGTTTGGCTTCATGCAATTAAAAATAAAGTAAAATAAAACAAACTTTCTAGAATGCAGGGGTTGTCTGGGGTGTAGGTGCTCACCTCTCTGGGTCTCTTGACCTCTCCGCCAGCGTTAACAACTCCATCAAATGGGGAAGTCAAAATTAACCCCCGAAGTCTTCCTTTCGACGCCTGGTTAATGTTTCCTTCTCCCACTTCAATTATGCCATCTTCATTATGCTTCCTTCCTCACTATCACAGTTGTTAAAATGAAGAGCCTCTCTCTGAGTGCCATGGCTCCATTATGCAGGCCTATACCTGTGCTGGCAGCAGGCTCTTCTTCTCACCTCATATTGCCTTTTGCTTGGGGAGGAGATCCCTGCCGTGCATCTCAAACTGAAAACTGAAAGAAAATTAAGTTGCTGTTTGGAGTTTGAGCGAATTATGGAAAACGGGCCCTTTTTTGTCTACCAGGCATGCTGGTATAAGCTATTACCCACCTCCTACCTCATTCCCTGCAGTGGTAGCTGTCAGTATGGAAATCTCATCTAAACTTTTTATCAGTTTGTACCTAAGCCAAGGACACGCACACAAACTTGGCATTTCCTTTCGACCACGGCTATGTGTTGAACATAATGGGTCACAGAATGGTTGATCTGGCTATTTTAGGCATCTTAAGAGCTGACTTGAGTCATCAAATTCTAATACCTGGCAATTCAATAATAATCAATTTCTAATTCAGATAAAAAATAACCATTTCTAATTCAGATAAACAAAAATTCAACTATTTGGTAGCAAAATATGAGTGAAGACTAAATATGAACCTGCCTTCAACTAATAAAAAATTCATTGTAGAAAAGCACATTATTTGACGATTTCACATTTTGTTTGTATATTTTATTTTTTCAGTTTCTGATATTCTTACAGTTTTGTGTGAGAATACCTAAACGAACATATACTCAGACAAATTGGGGCTTTAAGATTTAAGCATTAGGGACCTAAATCAATTGGGAAGCCGAGATACCGTTAATTCAGGTAGCAACCAAAATTTCAGTAAGCAGGAACGTGATTAGGAGAAAGCTGTTCTTTGGAAAGTTTAGCTTGGTGATACAAACTACCAGGAGCAAAGGAGAGTCACAGAACAATCTCATAGCTGATATGTTTAAGTACTGTTTTAACTATTTAGAATATGAAGTAGGTAGAAGAAATGCTATCTATGTGTTATGTTTGAGACTCTCCTATTAAGGAAACTCCTTCCAAAAATATTTCCAAAATTTCTATGCCTAAGGCCAAGGCAATAGCAGCCTCTGTTGAAACAAAACTATTATTGGGGAGCACAACACTCAATGCCATTCTCCACCATGAACACCTAATTCGATCTGGTTGTTAGAAGCGTTGCCTCAGAGTTGCAAGTTCAGGACAAGTAAATTTCAGTATCTTTGATGAGAAAATTGGGAATCTGAAAAGTTACACAACTGGTACACAGCTGTAGAATACCACATTATTGCTCACTAAGTCACCAAGGGTCCTTTCAGGAGATATTAATAGAAATCTAAAACACTGAGACCGAGCAGAAAATGGGCAAAATCAGAAAAGAATTTTATTCTATCCGCTAAACCTGGGTTATCCAAACTGTTTAGTCTCATAGCAACATATATTCCAACAAATAAATGTTATAAATCTTGTGCATAACTTAGGATAGGATATAATAACTAATTTTGCATTTATATTTTTTATTTTAGATCAATATATATATATATATATTTTTTTTTTTTTTAGACAGAGTCTCACTCTGTTGCCTGGAGTAGAGTGCCGTGGCGTCAGCCTAGCTCACAGCAACCTCAAACTCCTGGGCTTGAGCAATCCTACTGCCTCAGCCTCCCAAGTAGCTGGGACTACAGACATGCACCACCATGCCCGGCTAATTTTTTCTATATAGATTTTTAGTTGTCCAGATAATTTCTTTCTATTTTTAGTAGAGACGGGGGTCTCACTCTTGATCAGGCTGGTATCGAACTCCTGACCTTGAGCGATCCACCCGCCTCAGCCTCCCAGAGTGCTAGGATTACAGGCGTGAGCCACCGCGCCCGGCTAGATCAATATATTTTAAGAAGTGTTTTAAACATAATTTAAAGACCAATTTTAATTATATTTATAATATACAAAGATATTTAAAATCACTCCCTAAACTAAGATGTGACATATACAATTCAATTCATCTTAAATGAATCATGTAACTAGATGCATGATTGCTGAAAACTATATTAAAATGAGATATTATATCTTGTTTGGTTTTAGGACTGAATAGCAGACTAAAACGTAGACTGAAATTTAACTCTGAATTACAGCTTACTCAACAAACAAAAATCTTCCATGACCTGATATTTAGAATTTTTACATATTTTGTTTTAAAACTACTGAGTAATTAATATTTTAAATTTATTAATAAAAAGTAAGAGTATCTGTTTCAGGTTGCCTTTATAAAGCATACCTCAGTATAGTGGATGTTAATAGTATGACATTTATTTAATAAATTGGCATTTATTCTAATAAATAAAAAGCCAAGTGGGATATAATGGTCATTTTCTTTTTCATATATTTTTTAATTGAGGTTAAATATATATTTGAAGGATTTCACAGATTATAAGTACACAATGTAATGAGTTAATGCAATTAGTTAATGTATTAAGTGTACAACTCAGTGGGTTAGTGGACAAATGTATTATATGTACACATTTAGCCACTACCCTGATCAAGATGAGGAACTTCTCCAACACCACCTGGTGTTCCCTCATTCCATCCAGCCAGTTCTCAGCTTCTTAAGTAATAATGAGTCTGATTTCTCCGGTTAATTTTTCTGGTTCTTAAACTTCATATAAATTAAATTGTATAGCATGCTGTCTTGTCTACGCCTCTTTCACTTGATGTATCTTTGAAATCCATCCATGCTATTGTTCATATAAGTATCCATTTATTTTTTTACTGCCGAATAGTGTTCAGTTGCAGAAATTCACATCAATTTGTTTATCTGCTCTCCTATTGATGTACGTTTTTGTGGTTTCCAGTTTGGAGCTATTATGAATAAAGCTGCTATAAACCATTCTTGTACAAAACCTGTTAGAGGACATATAGTTTTATTTCTCTTGGTAAATACCTAGTAATAGAACTGCTAGTTTGTAGATCAGGTATATGTTTAATTTTATGAGAAACAGCGTATGCTTTTCCTAACTGATTGTACCATTTCACACTCCTATCAATAACATACAAAAGCTTCATTTGTTCCACATCCTTGCCAATCATTGGTGTTGTCAGTCTTTTATATTTTAGCCATTCTAGTAGGTATGAAATAGTAGCACATATTTGATTTTTTTAGCATTTTTTTTTTTTTGCTGAAGCATTAAGGACAGCATCACATGAGCTAGAGGAATTTTGATCAGATTAATCTAAATAGCAGATATGGGATAGGACATTTTACACATTTTAAGAATTATCAGAACATTCATCCTCTTCGTTATTGTTTTTAGTTTTTAAATTTCAACTTAATGTTTCCTTTTTTAAAATTAGGAGTCTCCAATAGTTCTGTACTAAATAATAAATTACTAAGAATAAAAACAATTATAACTATATATCCATGCAAAACTATTATGCCACTAGTGATACTGTACCAAGCAATGTGAAATAGTTCATAACTTTCAGCTTGTTCAAACACTTGATTCAAAAACACATTAATATTGATGTTAATCAAAAGTTCTAAAAGTGACAGGTATGAAATAGGTAGGTAATTGTCAATATGCCTTTGGTTTCTAAATCCTATGCTTTTAAATAATATGCTATTTTATCATAAATGCTTATACCAACTTTTATTACTACAATGAATGAAGAGAAATATAAAACAACAAAAGAAGATCCAAGGAATGGACAATAGTCATGATAGTTAATCAATGTTAGTATTTTTAAAGTGATATTTCCTCAAAGTAGTCATTTTTGTGTCAAACCTGGAATTATGACCTAATGCTAATGTTTCCACAACAGTTTCTTGGTACTTTGGGAAGCTGCAGCTATTTAAGACAAATCTATCAAAATTATTTAGAAAGTAAAATATTCAGTGAGAAGATAGTACAGGTATTAGAGAGTCCACACAGTTATAATTAAGCAATTTAATATTATTTTCTCTGTTGAAACAAATGGTTAGAAGAATTGTTCAATTATTTGTTTGGGTATAGCCACAGCCTCCAGGACTTTACCTATTCAATTATGTCTGAGTTGACATCTGACTCTGGAGATTTCAAAGATTATAAGTTATTTCCCCACTGGTACCAGAGGAATTAAGTCCAATTTGGGAAGACTTTGACTTTGCATGCAGGAGTTAAGAGATTTCAGAGAAAATTATAAAACTGTGTAAAAATAATAAAGCAGTAACCACAGGACATAAAAATCTATCTGAATTCTTTCAAGGGTTATCAGTAATTTCCCTTGAATAAACAAGTTATTCTGAAAGGGTTTTAAAGTAATTTAGAGGGAAAGCCAGGAGAGCATATGAAAACCCACATGGCAAGCAGGATCACTTTTTTAAAAAGTTTGTCAATCTAATGAGCACTTAATTAAAGTCAACAGAGTCTCTAAGTCTCCAAGTAATTTTCAAAAAGAGCTTTTGGGAAAGGGGAAATTTTTCTCCATGCTTGTCCTCTTTTTCTCTTATTCTCCATTTGTCTGATAACTGTGGAAAGTCTTTATAATATTATCTTTTGGGTTTTATTCATATTAACTCTTTCTTCTCATCCTTCAGCTCAGTTTGAGACTGTTGAAATATAAACCTTTTCTTCCTCCTGTTAAAATACCGACATTGTGGTCTTAGAAGAAAACAAGGTTTTATAAGATTGCTTGGCCTCTAAATTTGGAGACTTTTGATTACAAATATATCTATCTATCTCTCTATATATATATATAGATAGATAGATATATTTGTATAGAGAGTCTTTCTGTATCCATCTATATATAAAATAATCAGTTTGCTCATCTCAGATACAGTTTTGATCTGCTCACTTCTTGTCAAAATGACCAAAGGGAGTGAAAGGGAGAGGGTGTCCTAGAAGGCAGCCAGAAATGAAAGGATGAAATGGGAATATTAATCATTTAATACCCTGGTGAAAAAATAAATAACTAGTCAACTACAGACAATTTAAGAAAGCTTGGGAAATACAAAGATACCTAATCGCTAATCTCATAATACAGAAACAATTACTGCTCTTTCTTTCGACTGTTTGTTCAGTTCCTTTTCTGTGTATAAACCAGGATTATGGTTGTGAGCCTAGAAACGACTCTTTCTACTCCCTTTGCCCTCCGGCTCGTCCTCTTCCTCAATCTGTTGACATTGGCTGGCTTAAAAGGGGAGCGAAGAAGTCACCTAAGAAAATAATTAGAACATTTTCAATTTCTGAGGCTCAGATGTATACCTACATCTCTGATGAAATTTTGGAAACCCAGATGACTGTATGAAAAGATTATGGGCTCACTAGGGAAAAAAAATCCATCTTGAAATTGGGGGAGGGAAACAGCAGGGTCTGAGGAATGGAAAAGAAGAAAAGATTTCAGGTAAGCTGTGGCTGCTGCTAGATTAGCACAAAATCAGCCATGCTAAAGACATTTGGGTGCTCAAAGGAGAGAAAGACCATATGAGCGTTAAAAAAAAGTAAGCATAATATTTTGTGCAATGTGTCAATGTTTTTCTAAAATTTATTGCTACTTTTATGTATTTGTATCTGACAAGCAGTAGAACCAGGATTTGGACCTAAGATCTCTGATCTCCAAGGTCCATGCTTTTAATCACGATATGATTTTGGCCCTCATAAAGTCAATAGGTAAGCTATTAAATATTATTGGATACAAGTGTCCTCATTCATGTTAATATTTCAATTTTATTTTATATTTAAGTAGGAGGAAATTATGCAATTTCTTAAATTTCTAAAATTTCTAAAATAATTCTTAATTTCTAAAATTCTTAATTTTAGAACACAAGATATTTTATTTGTTCATTTCATTTTATTTTTGTTTAGGAACTAAGGCTACAAGGCCACAACCGGCACAACGACTTTCAGTGCACATGATAAAAATCTAAATGCTTACAAAGTAAGGTTCATCGGGGAATTTAAAAAACAAATAGAAACTGCTTTTTATTACCACTGTACGCACTTGAAAATCCGTAAGGAAAATGCTCTCAAAGGGGTTCGAATGCAATCTCGTTTACGCTGTGCTTGCTGTTACAGTCTCTAGAAAGCTATCGTCTAGTCCAGCCCTGCTGAATTATTATTCATTTTGTATTAATGCACACCCAAATTTAGTGGAGTCTTACTATGCAAAAATTAGTATTGAGAAATTCCTCCTAGTTGATCTTGAGAGAAGAGCTAGCAAAGTTAATTTGCTCCTATTTGCAACAAAGACTTATAAAAGTCTTCTTCCAAAGACTGACTCTATAATATCAAAAACTGTCTCTTGGAATGAAGAAATATGAAGGGGATTGAGGGTACAACTGTAATGGTTAATTGCGCCTCTCGCTCATTACATGGGCACTTAGGGGAGTTAAGAATCACCAGATTGAGCCAGCATGTTGTCTACTGGCCTGCACCCACTTCTCTTCATTGCCAGCAGAAACAAAAGAAAGTGGAGTGTACCACTTTATGCTCCCATACAGAATTTCTTCCCAAGGGTAAACTCAAAAGACTTGGAATAGGACCCCGCAAACCAATGCCTTGTAGATAACTCTACACCAATAAATCGTAGAAAACTAAAATGTCCACTGCTAAGGGAAATTACCCCAAGCACAAACCCAGAAGGAAACAGAACGCAGCCACCATCTACATATGCCTGTATTTAATAGAAAACAGATACTTAGCTGGAATAAAAAAGTACCATTGGGAATCTCCCATTGCCCAGGAGCTTATGAGTCTAAGCCCACAAAAATAAAGAAAATTATGACAAATAAAAACTGCACTCTTCAAACAATTTTGCTTAGGTAGTTAATAAAATTAATTTGAAATTTATGTATTCCTCTTTGCATACTCATAAGCTGACTTGTAAAAGTTTTTTTTATAGGTTTACATAAGATTATTCTTTGATAATAGAAAGATAAAATATTGTGCACTTTTAGAAAATGAAATATGATGAGGTTTGGCTATAATAGGATTAAACATTTTATATATTGATAAAATATATTTTAATTACTTTATTAAATAAAGTACACTAAGTCTGAAAGCCCCATAAAACTTTTACATCTTTGGCTTTATTCAATGTTATCTGAAAAATTAATTGTTTTGGAAAATAGTCCAGTTGCATTTAAAATAATCAGTGTCACTAACTTACATTATTTGGGCAGTTTGAATGTGGGATGCTCCAACACTGGCCAATCTGTTTACAACGCCAGTCTTCGTTTTTAACAGAAATATATATAAGACAAAAAAGTGAGAGGAAGTCTTGATTAATCTATAAAGGAAGGTGCCTCATCCACAATGTTTTGATTTTCCCTTTGGCTAACACTGGAAGATTTTTATGTCCTCTGGGCAATGCACCATCTTAAGATTTGGGATAGAGGAGAGATGTGCATTCTTTTCTGTAAAATGGCTGAAAGGACTATTTTAAAGGTAGTCTCATTCTCAAGCAAATTGACTTTCTGGAAGAAACTTTATGTGGAATTTGAATAGCTAGAAACTGATCCCCTAAACCTATCCATGCCTGTGTAGCACTCAAAAATCTCATAACCTAAGGGATACTCTTACAACCTCTTGAATTGCTGGGGAAAGAAAAAGAAAAGAGAGGAAAGAGGGGAAAGAAAGAAAGAAAGAAAGAAAGAAAGAAAGAAAGAAAGAAAGAAAGAAAGAAAGAAAGAAAGAAAGAAAGAAAGAAAGAAAGAAAGAAAGAAAGAAAGAAAGAAGAAAGAAAGAAAGAAAGAAAGAAAGAAAGAAAGAAAGAAAGAAAGAAAGAAAGAAAGAAAGAAAGAAAGAAAGAAAGAAAGAAAGAAAGAAAGAAAGTTCCCTTGCTAGACGTTATTAACCTCTAACAGGAATAGCCTAGGGTATCTGTTGCTGGCAGTGTGTCAGACAGCAGGGGACAAAGGGAGCGCAGGTAAGGGGAACATCGGCTTCTTGTTGTAGATACTTCACAACCCTGGGGAGAGCGGATAAACCTTGAGTATCAAATAAGCAAGTACTCTATTATGAGCTAAAGATGGGAGTCTAAAATTCCCTGAGTTCGGTTATCAATAAGAAATGAACTTACGCATTTTACTTTCCAGTTGACGGGGATGTTAGAATCGTGTGTCTTGTATCTTTTCTTGAAGTCTATGTCCCTGTACCACATGTTCTCTGGACACCTCTGCCCAGGGTGGCTGACAAGGGGCTACTCACGACTAGTGACCCCTGTGGTCAGCAGAACCTGGACTAGATGGGTTGCTGTCAAGATCTCAGAGAGCCAAAGCCTCCTACCATACTCTGAGCCACTCAGCCAGCCCCTGCACAGGAATGCAAGTGTTCATACACACACACACACACACACACACACACACATGCACACACACAGAGGCACCCACGAGTATCACAGGCTCTCAGCATTGGATGTCAGCCGACACCCTCCAGAAGTCTAGAGAATCAATCCAGACTCAACTGACTCCGTCCAGGCTCCAGTAGACTCTGAAGAAGTCCAAGTGCCTCCCCCTTACTCACATCCTCTAGGGGCTTCTTTTTGGGCAACTGAGCTTCCAGTTTAAATCCATTATCCTTCATTGAGCTTTCCACTCTGAAACTTATACTCTATCCCACAGCTCTCTGCTCTCCAGACACTCAATATCATCTTGTCCTTCCTCCCAAAACTTTCTTTTATGTCCTCCAGATCCCCCATTTAAGAACCAATAAGCACAGATCCACCCTGAATCCCTCCAAGCAACAGTCTCCTATGTTCTCTCTCATCTGAAATCTGGTTCTCCTCTAAGGACACTCTCTGCTTCTCTTGAGTAGAGCTTTCTCATTCTTGTGCAACCCTTGTGCTTTCATGTGGTGTTCTTCCTCCCAAAGCGACCTTTAGAGCATAAATAGTGAGCAGGTTGCACAAAAAAAGAATAAAAGGGTGTCCTAACCCAGAGGATCTGGATGGAGCACCGTGTTATACCCTGCAACTTCTAATCCTTTTTTTCTGTTATGGCTCCCTTCTATCAGTCTCCTACCTTCCCTCACTAGGGTGGGCTAAAGATGGTAGCACATTTATTTGACACTCCTTCCAACAAGAGGAGTCCACATCCTCTTCATCTGAATCACGGTAGGTTCTGCGACTGCTCTGCCAAAAGAATAAGACAAAAATGGCACTATGCCAATATCTGGGCCCAGGCTTCAAAAGACTCTTGACTTTCACTTCTTCTCTCATGGGATAGGGATTCTTGGAACTGAGGCAGCATGCTGTGGGAAAGCCCAGCCCACAGTAGCCCCTGGAGGAAACCCACCCAGAGGGAAATGGGGCCACTAGTCATCAGCCCTAGCAAAGCTACCAGCCAATAGCCAGCGCTGACTTCTCAGCACTGACTTGTCAGTGAGCAAGTGAATTCTTGCAGTGGATTCTCTCGTGTAAAGTTCCCTAGATGATGAACTATGATGAACTTTTCCAAATTGCAGATCTGTGAAAAAAATAAATGATGACTGTTGT
>RJWJ010015674.1:0-35791 GCA_004363605.1 Indri indri
TGGATCAATTTTTTCTGGTACATGATGGGTCCTTTTCATATGTTGGTACATGTTTTCTTTTCTTTCTTTCTTTTTTTTTTTTACATTTTTTTTCATTTCATCATATTACAGGGGTACAAATATTTAGGTTATGTATATTGCCCTTGCCCCACCCAAGTCAGACCTTCAAGTGTGTCCATCCCCCAAATGGTCCACACAGCACCCATTACATGTGTATATACCCATCCCCTCCTCCCCCCTTCCCACCTGCTCAACACCCAATGAATGTTACTACTATTTGTGCACTTAAGAGTTGATCAGTTAATACCAATTTGATGGTGAGTACATGTGGTGCTTGTTTTTCCATTCCTGGGATACTTCACTTAGTAGAATGGGTTCTGTCCAGGATAATACAAGAGTTGCTAGACCACCATTGTTTTTTGTGGCTGAGTAGAACTCCATGGTATACACATGCCAGATTTTATTAATCCACTCATGTATTGATGGACGCTGGGTTGTGTCCACGTCTTTGCAGTTGTGAATTGTGCTGCTACAAACATTCGAGTGCACATGTCTTTTTTATAGAATGTCTTTTTTTTCTTTGGTAGATGCCCAGTAGTGGGACTGCCGGATTAAATGGTAGTTCTACTTTTAGGTCTTTGAGGTATCTCCATATTGCTTTCCATAGAGGTTGTACTAGTTTGCAGTCCCACCAGCAGTGTATGAGTGTTCCTATTACTCTGCATCCATGACAATATTTATTGTTTTGGGACTTTTTTTTCAGCATATTATGGGGATACAGATGTTTAGGTTACGTATGTTGCCCTTGCCTACCCCCCCCCCCGCCAAGGCTGAGCTTCAAGCATGTCCATCCCCCAGATGGTGCGCATCACACTCTTTGTGTATGCATATACCCATCCCCTCCTCCCCCCTCCCCCTGCCCAATATCCAATAAATGTTATTCTTACATGTGCACTTACGTGTTGATCAGTTAATACCAATTTGATGGTGAGTACATGTGGTGCTTGTTTGTCCATTCTTGGGATACTTCGCTTAGTAGAATGTGTTCCAGCTCTTTCCAGGAGAATACAAGAGGTGCTATATCACCACTGTTTCTTAAAGCTGAATAGTACTCCATGGTATACATATACCACATTTTATTAATCCACTCATGTATTGATGGACACTTGGGTTGTTTCCACATCTTTGCAATTGTGAATTGTGCTGCTATAAACATTCAGTTGCAGGTGTCTTTTTCATAGAGTGTCTTTTGTTCTTTTGGGTAGATGCCCAGTAATGGGATTGCTGGATCAAATGGTAATTCTACCTGTATCTCTTTAAGGTATCTCCATATTGCTTTCCACAGAGGTTGCACTAGTTTTCAGTCCCACCAGCAGTGTATGAGTGTTCCTATCTCTCCATATCCATGCCAACATTTATTGTTTTGTGACTTTGATAAAGGCCATTCTCACCAGAGATAAGTGATATCTCATTGTGGTTTTGATTTGCACTTCCCTGATGATTAGCGATATTGAGCATTTTTTCATATGTTTGTTGGCCATTTGTCTATCTTCTTTTGAAAAGTTTCTGTTCATGTCCTTTGCCCACTTTTTGATAGGGTTATTTGATTTTTTCTTGCTGATTTTCCTCAGTTCTTTATAGATTCTAGTTATCAGCCCTTCATCAGATGTGTATCATGTGAATATTTTCTCCCATTCTGTAGGTGGTCTGTTTGCTCTCATGATAGTTTCCTAGGCTGTGCAGAAGCTTTTTCATTTGATCAGGTCCCATTTTTTTATTTTTGTTGTTGCTGTGATTTCCTTTGGGATCTTCTTCATAAACTCCTTGCCTAGGCCAATGTCTATAGGAGTTTTTCCAATATTTTCTTCTAGAATTCTTATAGTTTCATGCCTTAGGTTTACATACCTGAGGTCTGTTACCAATGGGAGTTGATTTTTGTGAGAGGTGAAATGTGCAGATCCTGTTTCAGTCTTATACATGTGGCTATCCAGTTTTCCCAGCACCACTTACTGAATAAGGATTCTTTTCCCCAGTGTATGTTTTTGTCTGCTTTGTCAAAGATTAGATGGCTATATGAGGATTGATTTATATCTGGGTTCTCAGGTCTGTTCCATTGATCTATGTCTCTGTTCTTGTACCAGTACCCTGCTTTTTTAGTTACTATAGCCTAGTAGTGTAGCTTGAAGTCTGGTATATTGATGCCTCCCAATTTGTTCTTTTTGCTTAAGATTGCTTTTGCTATCCAGGGTCTTCTCTGGTTCCATGCAAAGTGTAGAATTATTTTTTCTATATCTGTGAAAAATGATATTGGTAATTTAGTAGGCATTGCATTGAATCTGTAGATCACTTTGGGTAGTATAGACATTTTAACAATGTTGATTCTGCCAATCCACGAGCACGGTATGGTTTTCCACCTGTTTACATCCTCTGCTATTTCCTGCCTCAGTGTTTCATAGTTGTCCCTGTTGAGGTCTTTCACTTTTTTAGTTAAATATATTTCTAGGTATTTTGTTTTCTTTGTTGCTATTGTAAAGGGTATTGAGTCTTTGATTTTGCTCTCAGTTTGACTGTTGTTGGCATATAGGAATGGTTTCTGTACATTGTACTGATTTCTGTACATTGATTTTGTACCCTGAGGCTTTGCTGAATTTGTTTATCAATTCCAGTAGTCTCATGGCAGAATCTTTGGGATTTTCTAGCTATAAGATCATATTGTCAGCAAAGAGAGATAGTTTGACCTCTTCTGCCCCCATTGGGATGCCCTTGATTTGCTTCTTTTGTCTGATTGTCTGGCTAGGACTTCCAGCACTATGGTGAATAGAAGCAGTGATAGAGAGCAACCTTGTCTGGTTTCATTTCTAAGTGGGAATACTTTCAACTTTTCCCCATTCAGTATGATGCTGGCTGTGGGTTTTTCATATATGGCTTTTATAACTTTGAGGTATGTTCCATCCATGGCTAGTTTGTTAGGGGTTTTTATCATGAAAGTATGCTGTATTTTGTCAAATGCTTTCTTTTGCATCTATTGAGATGTTTGTATGGTCTTTGTATGACACTTCTCAAGGAACTGGAAGAGTAAAACAAACCCAAAACCAGAAGTAGAAAAGAAATAACTAAAGTCAGAGCAGAACTAAATGAAGTGGGGAAAAAAAAATGCAATGGATAAACCAAAGAAAAAGTTGGATCTTTGAAAAGATAAACAAAATTGGTAGACCTCTTATTAGATTAACCAGGAATAGAATAGAAATGACCCAAATAAGATCAATCAGAAATGAAAAAGGAAATATTATAAGTTATATCACAGAAATATTAAAT
Source organism: Indri indri (assembly GCA_004363605.1). Taxonomy (NCBI): domain Eukaryota; kingdom Metazoa; phylum Chordata; class Mammalia; order Primates; family Indriidae; genus Indri; species Indri indri. The sequence continues at coordinate 3,316 of RJWJ010015674.1, forward strand.
ATCATTCATGAATACTATGAAAATCTCTATGCACATAAATTATAAAACATTGAGGAAATGGGCAAATTCCTGGAAACACACAACATCCCAACACTCAAACAGGATGCAATAGAACTCCTGAGCAAACCAATGATAAGCAGTGAAATTGAAACACTAATAAAAATTCTTCCCACCAAAAAAAGCCCCAGACCAGATGGATTCTTAGCCAAATTCTACCAGACCTACAAAGAAGCTGGTACCCCTACCGCAGAAATTTTTGCAACATTTGGTAAGAAGGAATCCTCCCCAACTCATTGTATGAAGCTAGTATCACCTTGATATCAAAGCCAGGAAAGGACACAACAACAAAAAAAGAAAACTACAGACCAATATCCCTTATGAATGTAGATGCAGAAATCCTCAATAAAATACTAGCAAACAAAAGTCGACAGTGCATCAAAAAAATAATCCACCATGACCAAGTGGTCTTCATCCTAGGGATGAAAGGATGGTTCAACATACATAAATCATTAAATGTGATTCATCTCCTCCATCTTAGAAGGAAACAAGAAATTTCTCCTCTCTGTGATGTGCGCAGCAGTTCTATCCACACCAGGATCCTTGGAATATCACCATTTGTTATCAAATGTGTGTGTATATGTGTGTGGGTTTTATAAAAGCAGTTTTTTCTTCCTCAGAGAAATATAGCATCTCTGAATTTAGTAGTATTTTCTGAGCAAGTGACATCTGTCTACTTACTTTGTGTAATATCTATATTCCCATGCATCATACTGTCTTTCTTTTGGAGAAGCCATCACACTGAGTGCCTGAGATGCCCAGTCCCTACCGACCCAGCAAGCAACAACAAACAGTTATAGCAAGACTATAATCCTGCTGCGCTGGCTGCCCCCCAACCCCCGAATGGGCAGGATTAGTTGCTGATAGTGCTAAACTTTCCCATTGACTGTTTAGATCTGCATTTTAGAAAGTTTGAACAGTATACTCTAGAAGGGAACAGCAAGTGATAAACAGAAGTTAACATGGAAGCCACAGAAAGCAGAAGCTCCAAGGTGAGTAGAAATCAGCTCGTGTGTACTGACCAGCAAGTGGGCGAGTGCTGGAAAGGAAGGGCATGGAGTATCAGTGATTGACAACTGCTAAATAGATCACTGGACATCCAGATTGCTGGAACTGGGTGGATCTTTAATGATGTTCTACATTTCTAGAAGGCCTGATTTCCAATCGTAAGTACATCTATTTCTCTGTGAGACTCAGCTCTGAATCTGTTGCCCTTATTTATCTTATCCTATATGCCTCCAATGAAAGTGCCATAGGAGTCTCTCTTTGTCCTTTGCAACAAGAAAAGACCTAATTGAGGAAAGAATGGAAAAGCTACTGAGATTCAGGAATTCAAAAAAGTTTGTCCTAGTAAATTTGGTTTAGCCAAATGAAGGATCTCCCCTCTCCCTTAAAAGCAGGTTCTTTCCCCTTAGTTTCTTGGGCATTTCCTTTGTGGCCGGATATGATCAGAGCAGGCATATCCCCTTATTGCTGAGCAAAATCTCTTCCATCATTTGATGCATATATTATTCCACAGCAGTTCAGGCTCAAGATGGACAGGAAGTGAGCATGCACTCTGTCAAAGCGGAGCCGACATTCTTCCCCTTGTGCCTTTCTCAGAGCCTTGACGCACAGGCTCGCGCTTCTGTTTCAGGATGGAGCCTCATCCTTCTCTGTGTCTCTGTTGAAATGTGGAGGGTGGGGTGGGCATAAATGTTCTCTACACTCCCTCTACCCTAGACACACAATGTGCACTCAGACACACACATGCAGGTTCAAGGCCCCTTCACTGCAGACAAATGAAGTTCTCTTCCACTTCTCTTCAGTGCTGATGCCCTCATGGGTCCTTGCTATTGTGTCTTCTGAAGCTACTGTAGTTTTGCATAGCTCTGCTCAGACATGCTCCTCATTGCCTCTGGCTCTGCTGCTATTCCATGATGTCCAGGAATGCTTTCCTGAGACTTCTCGCTGACTTGCTGTCTCTAACTTTGCTGGTGCCTTTCATTGCTCCTGTGCTCGTACAGGGCAGTCCTGCCTTGTGGTGATTGGACTTCACTGGAGAATAGTGACTTTTTCAGATAAGTCACTTAAGGCCATTACTTCTACATGGTTAGCCAACTTGATGCAATGTTCCATGCCACTGGATCTCCAAGGAGTGGTCCCCCATATTCACTTTGAACTCTCCTAGTGAGAACTGAGACTAAGCCTCCCTGTGGCAGCAGCCTCTGGGAAATGTCATCCCCCTGTGTGTGTGGAGTGGGGTGCAGGCTACTCAGTCAGATAGGTTTGCTAAGTAGCTGACATCCTTGGGACTCTTTTTCTAAAGCATTTGCTATAGCTCTTCCTGAGGCCAGGGTCCTATATTTAAATGAGCCTCAGTTATCTGATTATGACCTTTCTCTGCCCTTTTCTCTGAATGGCTGGTAAATTTAGGTCTGTCAGGACTGTTTATTAATGATCTTGTCCCAAGATTCCACATGTATATGGATTTCACATAAATCTCTAGTACAACTCTAGTTTGCCGAGCATATAAATCCTGTGAGTTTTCTCATAACATTTTTTTTCACATAACAAGAAAGATAGAAGACCTGTAAAGGAAAAAAAAAAAGTCAAGATTAAAACTGGTCAAATGGGGCTAGAAAAGTTTCTGTAACGCCATAGGATAATCACTGCACCATCCCCTCCCACTCTAATTATTACCTTCCATTTTACTACAGAAGCTAAATTATTGTTGTCATACCACAAGACATTGAATTATCATTGGAGGCCAGCCAGCTAGGCAGAAGTTGGAGTCTGGTTGAAACGCCAAGTGAGTTAGGATTCTAAGTTTCAGGCAAAGCGAAGACAAACACGCAATGAAGTGAACTTGAGTTCAGTCATGTTTATTTTCACTGATGGTTTGTACAGGATGGAGAGAGATCCATATATGGCTCCTTCTCACTGTCTGAGCACTGCTGGCCAAAAGGCAGACCACACTGACTTGTCAGACCACAGACCATCTATAGGAGGGTGTGGGTAGGGAGTACTTTAGGAATTCCTTATGACATTCACTCCTTCAACATGAAGCTATGACAGCAAGCTTTTAGATCTGCTCCCAGATCCAGACCTCACAGGACTCTTCCTACCAACTAGAACACCAGTTATTTAGCTGATTCCTACTCATTTTTCAGGTTCTTGTTGAGGTGTTCCTTCCACCAGGAAGTCTTCCCTGACAACCTTAGCCTGAGTGAGGGTCCCTTCCCATTTGCTGTCCTAGCCTCATGTATTTTTCTCTTCATATCAGGTATCGTAGCCTTATTAAAACTATGATTAAGTCATTTAAGGATAGACACCATGCCTGTTATATTTGTAGTTACATCTCCGATGCTCAGGCCAGGTCTTGGCACATGGTGGGTGTATACTATTCAATTCTATTAAAAAGGGGTTGAATATAATGAGATATAAGTTGTGAGTATCAATTTATCATCAGGATCAGAGCAAGCAACACTTGGAGGGAACATTGGAGAGGAGGGAGGAGTGGGTATGATGGAGAAGGGAAGGACTTTTCTAGAATACTTCTCTGTGCCAGGGAGCTTGCAAGATTCTTTATACATGTTGTCTGTTTATTCTTTATGGCAACCTTTAGAGGTCATCTCATCCAACTTTTCACGAATGAGAGATCAGAGAGAAAAATTCCAGGCAGTGACATGAAGTGTCCTATCCATGCATGTATGTATATTTTCATGCCCTGTTGCATCACATCCTGAGCTTTTGTAGCTTTCTCATCCAGTGTGCCCTTCACATACCAGTCACTTTGCAAAGTTCTGCTTTATCCCTGAAAATCCAGTCCAAGCACTTCCTCCACTTTAAATCTTTCTGAGAGGCCTTTCTCTGGCACCACCAACCCATTCCATCATAATTAAGGATTGCTTCCTTTGGACCTCTTTTGAACCCATCTTTCTATTAGGTACACAAGTAGAGTTATTCAACACAGGGGCTTTGCACTCAAACTCACTGAGTTTAAATTGTCCTCCACCATGTATTAGCCCTATCATCTTGGCAAGTTACTCAGCCTCCTTGGCTTTGTTCACTCACCTACTGCATAAGTCAAGTTTCAACCCAAGAAGCAGAGTCAGTAGGAGATACATATTAAGAGATTTATTGAAAGGAATTGGCTTCTGTGATTGTGAGTGTTGACTACCCAAGTTCAAAATCCACAGGGAAGGCTGTCAGGAAAGTCAGGCTGGAACTCTGGGGCATGGGGATAAACTGTTGTTCAAAGTTAGAATTCCTTCTTTTGCAAGGAAGCCTTAACTCTGCTCTTGAGGCCTTTCAACTGATTGAACCAGTTCCACTCAGATCATTTAGGATAATCCCCCTTATTTAAAGTCAACTGATTGTGGACTTTAATCACATCTACAAAATACTACAATGGCAACATTCAGATTAATGTTTACATAACTGGACACTATAGTCTGGCAAAGTTGACACATCAAAAGTTCATCATACTTAATACGAAAGGGACGGGTAATAATAGAACCTACCTCACAGGGCCATTATAGAGATTAAATGGGTTTACCCATCTCATACATTTAGAATGGTGTTTGGTGGGTGACACAGCCCCAATAAGTGTTGACTCTTAATATAGTGTTTATTACACTCTGCCAAAATTATTTTTTACGTGTCTGCTTTTCCTACTAGTTTTTGAATTCTATTATTCAGGTATGTACCCCATAGTTCTGTATACAGCCTGACCTACAGTATGGATTAGTTAAATTCTTTGAATGAATAATTTTCTTTCATTTTTGAAATGGCTCACAGGCAACCTAGAAGAATGTCATATGAGTGATCCATTAATGAAGATGACCCCTCTTTGTGAAATTTTTTCCTTGCCCTGTAAGACTATGGAGATATAACATTTTGGGCCATTTTCCAATGAAGGAAAAGGCATGATGGTATCTGCCACGAGAGTTCCACAGCTTCCTTTTTAATATTAGTTTTCAATGGTGTCACAGAGATGTTATAGTCTGACAGATAGCAGAAGGTGTAACAAATGACCTACAGATTTGAAAATGTGTTAAGCCTAAGAGAGTAAGTCATTTGATTTTCAACAGAATTAACACCAAAGGATCATGAAAGGACATCGCAAAAAGTGGTTTACTTTCCTTTATGTTCCAGGCAGAAGTTCATTTTACCTGTATGTTATACCACGGTGAAGGAATTTTCATTTCACAGATTCAAATAATGACTTAGGTCTCTGTTCGTATATACCCAAGATGAGGAAATTACGTTTAATCCATATTGGTGCCCAGACTTTGTGGAATATCATCTCCTGTACCCTCTCTGTCCATGTCCTGGGGGTAGATTTGTTTTACATAGTGTAACCCAATGCAGTGGGAAGCTGACACTCATCAGTAATCTCTTCCTTTGTGTGCAGAGGATGTTGCAGTATCTGAGATGCAAAAGGGTATGGATGCGGTGCTGGGGATTCACATTACTCTTCATTTTATCTTTGTTTGAACTTTTTTTCATCGGTAGAAGTTACTTAGACATGGCACTTGTGTGCAAATATCACCCGTAAGCACAGTTGCAAAGAAAGCTCACTGGGGTGGCTTTAGAATGATCCTGTTTGGAAAGCTAAGTGTAAGCAGTGTTGAACATTTAAGAAATGAGGATCAAATTCAAGTGCTGGAAAGTAGTGCGTGTGCCTTACTGGAGCTAAAAGATCAGATAAAAATGTATTGTTAACTTTTCTGTTTTATTATCTGACTCTTTGTATTCGGTTCAGGTCACATGCATATGTTCTATATCAATTACAAATAAATTGTCACTAAAGGTTTGAAAGTAAGCATCGATTGTATTTGTCCAATTTCAGGAGTAAACTCCATTCTTCATGAAATCTTTGCATATTATGTACCTGTAAATAACCAAATACATAAAGTAAGTGTGATATAATTCCTAATTTCCTTTGTCTTAAATTACATTGCTTTTAATCAGAACATTTTCAAGGTGGTCAGGTTTTTATTAAAATTTGTCTGAGAAAGAACATTCAAGAACACTTAAATTTGTTACTAACTGGATGAACAATGAATCATTCATTTACTCATTTGTTTTGAGTGCCTGCACTGTGCAGTGACTATGGTAGGCATCCATAATACAAAGGTAAAATAAAGATTCCAGTCTAGTAGGCAAGTTATCCAGTGTTGCATACCTCGTTGGGGAAGGATGGGGGCCATGGGAGAGCAAGGGAGGGGGCCCAGTCTTATAGAAAGCTTCCTTGGGTAAAGGACATCCACACTGAGACCTGAACGAGTTCATCAGATAAAGTGTGTGCATGCATGTGTATGTGCCTGTGTGTGTTAGCGTGCACACGTGTGCACCAAGTTCAACTCTTGTAGGCAGAGAGCGGACTGTGGGAGGGTTCTATGGCCCATAGAAGCACAGCACACGCCCACTCTTCTGCAGTCAGTACTATGAAAATGTAGACTGTTTCCAGCATGTTTGTTACAATTACAAGAGCAGGGGGTCTGAGTGGCAACAAGACTGAAGAACTAAGTAGAGGCCTGACGGAGAAGAGTGGCAGATGGCTTCAAGAGTTATTCGAGAGGCAGACTGTCAGAATTTTATTAAAGATGGTATTTCAGTGGTGAGGGAAAGAATGACTCAAGGATGGTACTCAGAGTTCTGACGTGAGCAAGGTGGCAGGTGATGGCATCCTTTACTTTGAAAATGAACACAGGAGGGGGCAAGGTTTTTAGGGTACGATGACAACCCTTTGAGTTTGAAGTGCCTCTGGAATGTCAACTGGAAAGGCCTAGTGAACAGTTGGATATGTGGCCCTGACTTCCAGGAGGCCCCACGAGAGAAACAGATTTGGGATTCATCATCATATAGATGAGGGTTTCTCAGCCTTGACACTGTTGGCATTTGGGGCCAGATTCTTTGCTGCGAGGGATGTCCAGACCACTGTAGGGCGTTCAGCAGCATCCCTGGCCTCTGCCCACCACAGTCCAGTAGCCTATCCCCCAAGTCATGACAATGAGCCTTGTTTCCAGACATTGCCACATGTCCCCTGGGGGACAAAATAGTCCCTGGTTGAGAACCATTGATGTGGATGGTACCTAATGTGTGAGTGTGGATGAGTGTAGAAATGAGAGGAGAGGAGGTCTAAGAAGAAAACACTGAAGCAACCATTAAGAGAACAAGATGAGAAAGAAAACTCCATAACAGAGACTGAGAAGTGGTCAGAGAAGGAGGGGAAAGACACAGGAGCCAAGGCAAGAGATGTTTTAGTGAGAAAGATGGTGGTCACTAAAGGCAAATGTGGCTAAGGAAGCAATTCAAACACAATCAAAAAGCAGCCTTCTCTGCAGCAGCAAGAATTTCATTGATGACCTTTGTGAAAGTAATTTTCATGGCGTGGTGGGGTGGGGGCCCGAGGGCAGTGAGGTGAGGAGTGAGTGAATCTACATTGCATTGCTACACTGTTTGATCCAGCCAGACAGAACAACCCAGCTAGAAGAATGGGGACCGTTAAAAAGATCTTGGGTGGAGGTTTGGAAACAGAAATCAAGAAACTGTCCAGCAGTAAATAGAAGCTGAGGATACTGGCAAGAGAGTAACTGAAGAGGAGGTCACGAAATGTAAACTGGACAGTGAAAGAAATGAATGCAAGAGAGAACCGATGGGTATAGAGAAAGCAAAGAGCTGAGAGTCAAGGTCTCTACAAGTATGAAGAGGCGGTAAAGTGGGAATTGCTAGGGAAAAATCTGGACGTGCATCAGGATAGTCACTCATCCAAATTGGGCCTTGATTTTTTTATTTGTAAGTTCAGAGGGTTAACCTAGATGCCCCCATATCCCTTTAGACCTGATTGTTTTAGGCCACAGGTATAATAATATCTTTCTGATTCTTACTGCTAAAAATATATAGGAAATGGCAGACATATGTATATATGAGTTTTTGTCTATGAAGGCTTATTAATGCCAAATTTTTCTTTGATAGGCTTCTCTTTGATTTGGGGCCATCCTGATTTTGACACTGAGTTCACTTTAAGGTATTTTATTCCCAACAATCAGGTCTAATCAATTTTGATTGATTATTTAGTTTAGAAAGAGAAAACTTTGGATATATGAGATAATTTTTGGTGGTTCAGTGGCTTTTCTTTGTACAGAAGTGTTAGTCCTTAAGAAAGACAAAGATTAGGGAACCTTGGTTTTTGTGGCTCTTTCTTCCCTGTTAGCATTCTTTTCTCATGCGTGGTTTCCCTCTCCCAGCTAAGATCCTTTCTGACAGAGTAGTAATAATAAATGCTTGAAAGGTTGTGTCTTACAGGGAAATGAGAAGGCTATAAAGCAAGGTCAGATAACATGGGGCCACAGTTCTGCTTTGCCTTCTGACATTCGGGAGAGGCACCACTAACTGACTCCAGCACTCTGTCCTCCAGGGTCCGGACGTGTGCTTAAGCCATGCTCCTTACCTATGGCCCGGCCTCAGAATCACTTTTGGAGAGATTTAAACAAAATAAAGTTCCTTGTGCCTCATCCTAGACTTATTCAATCAGCATCTTCAGTGATTCTGATGTGTTCTGCCTGAGACTGATTTTCTATGCATGGCTCCAGGCAAACAGATTGGTGTTGGCACCCAAGATGAAAGATACATTATCTCAGCTAAAGAATAACTGTCAGCTCTCACCCTCCTCCCTGTTTCCTGTGTTTCCACTTTCCAAAGTGGAGATGTATTTCATTGTCCAAAAGTTACCAATTCTAACTTAGAACAATACTTAATCAATAACAAAGCTAGATGAAACTGCAGATAACACTAGCCAACAATTCCCCCATCTGCTATAAATGCATCCTTAAAGATAACAGCACCAATGAGCTCATGGGAGGATTATTGAACTGAGAGTTGAACACTGATTCATTTATTCCAAAAACGTTTATTAAGGGTTGGCACATTCAAAAGATGGCATGTATTTCAACTCATAAGCAGAATAGGTGATGAAACCATGTCTTGAAGCAGTTAATTAGCTCTTGCTTACATGTGCTTCCCCGACAAGCCTGTGTCCAACAGAGCTTTAATTCCAAATGCCAACCGTCAGGGTTTCCCAAAGGAGGGTCATGTGAAAAACAAGGGCAGGAAGAGTGTGGAGTCAGCCCATTGTAGGCCCAGTTCCAAGGAGACTTTACCAGTGATGTCATGTTCATGCTTCTAACAGGGAAGCCCTGGGAGAAGTCAGGATGACGTGTTTAAGTCCTTCTGGCTCCTTAATTCATCTTCCCCAGAATGGTGTCTTTTTGTTTGGGGTATTAGAATTTCCAGTGCTTTGCTATGCAAAGAGGCCAGTGTCCATTTCTTGATCAGTTTTAAAGTTATACCGGGCCTTCTTTATCCTCCAAATCTTTGACTACATTTCTGCTAAATTGACAAATCATAATAAGTTCTTGTTCTCAGCAAATGTCTCCTCTGAGATAAGTGGTTGTTTTGTTTTAGTGTTTCAACTCTTTTCCAGAAAAAGAAAGATGCAGCAGATTTGACAAATGGTTGGCCAACTACTCCGTCAAGCTACGTGGGGCAGGGGCGGTGTCGGAGGCTTGGAAGGTAGGAGACAAGAGGAAACAGAACGGGCTGAGACTCACGGCTCCCACCTCCACCTGTGGAAGCTCTGGTTTGCATTTTATCTACTAACATTTCAAATGAAATGTGAAAAATATTTGCTTTCCTTAAAACATTTGGAAAAGCAAAACAAAACAAAAATGCTGAAGTCTTGAAGCTCAACAGAGAATATCCTCAAACAAAGGTGATCAGACTTGAGCTGCATCAGAATCACTGGAAGGCTTGTTAAAACTCAGGTTTCTGGGCTCCCCTTCTAGATGTTCTAGGTCTGGGCGAGGCCTAAGGATTTGCATTTTAGCTAGTTCCCAGGTGACGTCTCGCTGCTGCTGGTTCTGCAAATACGCTTTGAGAAGCACTGCCCTAGAAATATGCGCATGTGAACTGTATCAATCTTGTAGTCCTGTTGTTTCAGCAAGAGATGTCTTTTAGTGCCATCTGAGATCTTATTAATAATACGCAGACTTATTATAGCTCTAGCCCTGCCAAACACAAGTTGTTTACATTTAAAAAATTAGATGCTGTTACGTTCTTACATTGGAAGATTTCACATATAAATCTGGATTTCCAGCTTCTTTTGAAAAATCAAAATAACTGGCACCGCTGGGCCTGTTTTGCCACCTGGCAGCCTCTGCTAGAGACGAGGCAGCTGCCACCCGCTTCAGACAGGCAAGTCCGCCTCTCCCCTCTGTTTCTCTCGCAGGCTTCCTTCCTGCTCAAGAAATCAGACACACTCAAACTCAAATCTCAAAACCTATTGGAAGAATTTGTGGAGTTATACAACGAATCATTTAAGATTAGTCCTCCCTTGCTGCCCTGGCTTGAAAGGCCTTTGCTGTAACACATAGAATGAAGACCACTTTCTATTAGGTTTGCTGTCTATATCTAATATGGCATATTATAGTGCTAAATATGGATATATTTGCAGGAAATTGATCTTACTGTAAATTTACCTGAAATACATTATTCTAGATGAAAACAATACTCCAAGACCCCCACCTTCGCTTAGAAGCCTTAACTGATACCTGATGGAATACTTCACTCAGGCCGAAAAGGAAATTTCACTGAATTTTACTTATCTGCCAATGCTGGCTACTTCCTGAGTTTAAATAAAAATGAATCTGTAGCATGATGGCTGGAAAAATAAACACATTTAAAATTCTTAGACTCTTTGCAGAGTCTATTGCTGCCTTTGACTCTGTGATATTTCTCTAAATTCTTTGGAACAAAGTCCCAGCCTTGTCTCTTTCAGAGAAGGGATTTGCACTAAAACCAATATTCCTAGTCCACGCTCATCGGGTCAGAGGCTGCCTTTTCCACTAAGACCCCTCAATATTCACAATCATTTCACAACTTAATTGGGTCGGTTTCCCTAAATTCAAAGACAGAAAGTCCCATAGAACTTGCTTTGTTTAACAAAGAAGGCTTTCTTTCCCAAACCCCTCTGGCTTTGGTGACTTGGAAAATCTTATTAGTCAGATGAAAAAAAGAAAAAAGAAAAAAAACAAAAAACCTCCACCACCAACTCTGGGACTCGAATAGCTATTTGGAGGCTTGTGAGGAGCAAGAACCCAATTAAGCAGCTCAGCTGCACAGGCCTGAGAGGAGCGTGGCGGACCCGGGGTGCCCTCTCGCACACCCTCCAACTCTGCCCGGCTGAGCTGCCTTTAAGCTTGCTGTCAAAACGGCCTGAGTCTGAGAGATTCATTTCCCAACCACAAGACACTAGTGGAGGGTAAAGCTAATGCAGGCTGGGAGTAGCTGGATCAGGGAGATAGGACTCTGATATCTAAACAGGGATTTGGATGGAGCAGAGACAGGCTTAAAACTACTTTCTCATAACAAAATAGAATGGCTAAATGGAGCCGCAAAAGCATTTTCTCTGACCCTTTTGTCCTTAGTTTCAAGAGAAGCAAATATGTTCTACTTTTTTCGCTTGACCTCTTATCTAAGAAAAGAGTAACCCTTAACCCCCAGGAACGGTGCTGACAAATCTGTTATAGGTCTGGTGGTGTGTTTGAAAGGAATGAAGCCCAGGTGCTGATTGAATCCTCAGAGGAATCTGTGGAATTTTAGGATGCCCCTGTATGGAGGACCCACGAGAGGCCAGGAGGTGTTTCCTGGATAAAGGTCCTACAGCCACATGGGGGGACCAGAAGTGTTGAACCCCAAGGTCCAACAGACTGAGGACACAGGCTAGCCAATTAAAACGATAGATTTCCAAGTGATCCCTATACGATAGTGTTATCTTAAAAAAACATTTTATAAACTATTTTAGAGGCAAGACCACACAGCACTTTATTAAAACTGAAGTTATGGGAAAGTAAAAGTTTCAACAACTTAATTGAAATCAAAGTTCATTTCTCACCCAAACTGAGCTTCTCGGCCAAATCAAACATGAGTAATGTAAATATTAGTTATTTTATACCTTGTAGGTTTGGAGAGATCCCAATTTTTATGACTTTTGAGTCTAATTATCCATTTTATTTCCATTTATTATGTGCTTGTCTCGGTTTCATTTTGTATGGATTCATCAAATAATTTCCATACCCGTATTCTCTTGTGATCTGACATTTCAGCACCTAGTGTGTGTCAAATAATCTAGTAGGTGCCCTGAAGCAAACAAAACCAAGTTTTTTTGTTGAGTTGTTTTTTGTTTTGTTTTTCCCTCAGATGTTATTTAGGGAAATAAGTCCAAACATGGAACTATTAAGAAAATACACAGGCTCGAAAGAATTTCCTCTTACATTTCAGTGCAATTCAAAGTTCTATCCTTGGTCTCTTTGTTCACTCATTTACTTGATCTCTTCGGAGTATCTTAAATGTCCCCATGATGTCTCCTATTTCACTATCTCCACTCCCAAATTTCCTCCTGACATACAAACATTTATTTTGAACTCCCTCCTAGAAATTGCCCCTAGGTTTCCCACAAATATTTAAAACTCATCATTTTCAGAATCTTTCTGGTCATTTTCCCCTGAAGCCTGTTCCTACTCAGGTACCTTATCCTCACAGTGGCACTGCCATGCACCCAGCTGGCTGAGCAGATACTTGAGAATTATTCCAGGCTCTTGTCTTTGCCCCCTTTCTAGATAATCACCAAGTGTAGTCCATTAAATGACTAACTATATCAATTTCCCCTCTATTCCTGCCATGCTTATTTTAGTCCCTTAGTACCTCTGATTGCATCCACATCCATGGGTTAAATCACCATCCAAATGGTGAGATTTATCAGATTTTCATTTCCAGCCCAGATCTCATTCCTGAGCTCTGCTTACGTGTTCAAATTATTGGTCTCCTATTTGCAGAGACTTCACAGGCAATTTCTGGCAGAGGCTGCTAATTGTCTACCCAATATTCTTAACTAATAAGACCCAGTTTGTTCAGGGTGGCAATATTATCAAAATGCTCATTTTCTCGGATTCCTTTGCAGGTAGAGGGGATGATAAGAGTGGGTTCTGGCCAATGAGTCGTAAGTGCAATTCATTGGGTGCAGCTTCTTTGAAAAGAATTATAAAGGACAAACTGAGTTGGTTACAACTTAGTCCTCTGCCCTGTGCCCTCTTTACTTCTCCCCCTTCTTTCTGTCCGTAACCAGTAGATGGAATATGCATAATTTGTGACGTAATCAAAGTAAAATGATTTTGTTTTTATACAGGGTTCTGTCACTCTGGCTAGAGTGCAGTGGTGTCATCACGGCTCACTGCAACCTCGAATTCCTGGGCTCAAGCGATCCTCCTGCCTCAGCCTCCCAAGTGGCTGAAACTACAGGTGCATGGCACCATGCCTGGCTAATTTTTCTATTTTTTTGTAGTTATAGGGTCTTGCTGTTGCTCAGGCTGGTCTCAAACTCCTGACCTCAAGAAATCCTACTAACTTGGCCCCCCAAAGTGCTAGGATTACAGGTGTGAGCCACCATGCCTGGCCTTAAAATGGAGTTTTTGTCTTTCATTATCCCTATAAAATTTATTTAGTGGGGTATGCTTCTCCTGTGTTTTATTGCTAACTGAATGGCAGCACAACCTACTCAATTAGTCAGCACCTACAAACTGTTCCATCACCCTTTCACTTCTCCTTCTTTCCCACTGGAATATAATCAGTTTCCAAGTTCTGTTACTTCTACCTCCTAAATGTCTTCCGGATCATTCCACCTTTCCCTATTTCCACTGCCTCCTCCCCAGTGGTGCCATCATTCGTCTCTTACCTAGATGATAGTCAAAGCCTCCAAACTGCAATCCCTGCCTCCAGTTCTTCCCACTTCAACCCCATGGCCATTCTACAGCCAGAGGAATTTTTCCTAACTTACCATTTGGATAAAGTCACTCACCTGCTTAAAATCCTGCAATGACTTACATCTTATGGCCTGCAGGATAAGTCTGAAAATCTGTAAAAATTTTCCAAGACCCTTTATAATTTGAGACAACAGAGAAGAGAGACTGGCTTGGAGTTTTTATAGTAGGTAGGATGTGGGGCCAGGGCAAGGGTTCCAGCATGTGGCCAGGGGCTTTCGTGGTTCAAACCTCCTGCCAGGCTCTCTTATCAGTGTGTTCAGATGTGGGGCAGAAAGGGAAGAGGGAGGGGTAAGATTTAAAATTCATAAGCAGATGAACATAAAATAATTGAATCAGACTACTAAGCAGAATAAATGACAAGCCCCAAACACAGGTCAAAGTAACTACTGATGCACTGCTAGTATCTGCAATATTTCTATTGAGTAATTTCCATGAGCTGCAAATATAATATTGAGTCTTACCTTGGTGCTTTGGGAGAGTAGATTCAGGAAAAAAAGCCAAAAGTTTCACATATAAAATGGTCAATAGTACAGGAGATGAGAGACAGAAAGAAAGAGGAGGGCACAGAAAGAGAAATTTCCATAAAAGTTGAATTTTCAAACTAAAATTCCAAACATAGACAATTGTGCTGTATCTTTCTAGCACTCGCAATGATGTTTGCTTCTCCTTTCTGTTTGGTCATATGCTCCTTACATTTAGACATGACCACATGAGCATAAATGAATTACACACTCAAGAGGCTATCTGAGATTCTCAATGTTTTGTTTCCCTTTCGTGGCAAACAGTGAAGGTGTGTGTTGAGATAGCAGTATATATAAGATGGTGGAGTGTTTCTAAATGTGATCTTGGAGTGACTACAGTGGGAAGGGGTCCCCTGCTGAGATATAGAAGAAGAAGAAAAAAACTTTGTTTGTTTTAAACAAAAATACTTGGAGTTATTTGTTACTTCAGTATTCAAAGGAAAGGATGATCGACCCATAGTAGTCATTGATCCATAGCAATTCTGAAATCCCTCTGGCCAACAGAGTGAAGACTCACCACAGTGGAGTGTGGGGATTCCTGGGTTAGGTTCAGAATCTTCTCTCTGGGAGGGACTATTTTATCAACTGTTCTCCATGGTCCCTTCCTCCACCCTCAGGGACATTTCTGCCTTTTCAGGTTTTTCCTTGGCCATATCTTGGTGGAGGTTGTGAAGCATGTACACCTCTGGAGATGTCTGAGCCTTGAATCTGCCTCCCATTTACGGGAGGTTGGAGGAGAGAGGAGGCAGGGGCAAGGGTTAATTTGAAACTCAAACAGTAAAAGGCATTCCTAATCTAGTCTTGTGGTATACTTGACAATCCAGTTCCTTCAAAAACTTAGAAAACTTCTGACCTGTTTGCTTCTGGTCAGTTTCATGTG
The DNA here is from genome assembly GCA_004363605.1 of Indri indri. Classification (NCBI taxonomy): domain Eukaryota; kingdom Metazoa; phylum Chordata; class Mammalia; order Primates; family Indriidae; genus Indri; species Indri indri. The sequence goes on from RJWJ010015674.1 coordinate 18,639, forward strand.
CTAATAACCACACCTACCATTCTTTAGGATGTAGTCCTCAAATCCACTGTATGTCATCTCCATGACAAAAGTGCCAGATGAAGCAAGTGCTGATGTAGAAGCTGCAGCAAGTTATCCAGAAGATCTAGCTTAAAAACTAATGCAGGTGGTTACACTAACCAACAGATTTTCAATATAGATGAAAAACATCCATCTATTGATGTCATCTAGAACTTTCAAAGCTAAAGAGAAAAAGTCAATGCCTGGCTTCAAAGCTTCATAAGACAGACTGACTCTCTCATTGGGACTAATGCAGCTGGTGACTTGAAGTTGAGCCAATGCTCTTTGACCGTTCCAAAAATCCTAGGGCCCTTAGGAATTATGCTAAATCTACTCTGCTTGTGCTCTGTAAGGGGAACAACAAAGCCTGGATGACAACACGTCTGTTTACAGTATGGTTTACTGAATATTTTAAGCCCACTGTTGAAACCTACTGCTCAGAAAACAAGACTTCTTTCAAAATATTACTGTTCATTGACAATGTATCTGGTTACCCAAGAGCTCTGAAAATTAAAGTTGTTTTTATGTCTGCTAATGCCACATCTATTCTGTAGCCCTTGGATCAAGGAGTAATCTTATTATTTAAGAAATACATTTTGTAAGGCTATAGTTGCCCTAGATAGTGATTCCTTTGATGGATCGGGGCAAAGAAAATTGAATACCTCTGAAAGAATTCACCATTCTAGAAGCCATTAATAACATTCTTGATTCACGGGATGAAGTCAAAATTATAAATTTCTTGAGAAACACAATGTACCAAAGTCTACTCAAGAAGAAATAGGTAACCTGAATAGTACCATATTTATTAAAGAAATTGAATGTATAGTTTAAAACTTTCCCACAAAAGATAGATGGTAGATAGGTGATAGATAGATAGATAAAATAAAAAATCAGGCTAAGGGAACTATACCACTGATTTGGACAAAACATTTCTAGCAGAAAGAACATCAATTGTAAACAATTTTTTTCTGGGAAATTATAGAGAATGAAACTTTTGTAAATTATTTTGTGAAGCCAACATTATGCTGATACCAAAACTATACAAAGACACTTCAAGAAAAGAAAGCTACTGACCAATATCTCTCCTAAATAGAGATGCAGAAATTCTTAGCCAAATATTAGCAAATTGAATCCAGCACTGTATAAAAAAGATAATAAATCATCACTAAGTGGGATTTAGTAAAGGAATGCAAATGTGGCTCGACATTCAAAAATAAAACACTGTAATTCACCACATCAGCAAAATGTATATATATAGTATGTCCCATTAGTGGCAGCAATAAAAAATTGAAATTTTAGAAAACAACTACATTTAAAATAGTGTGTAAAACATGAAATACTTAGGAATAAATTTAACAAAAGATATGCAAAATCTCTATACTTAAAACAATAAAACATTCCTGGGGAAAATTAAAATAGATGTAAATAACTGGAGTAGCATACTATGTTTACAATTTGAAAGCTTCCATATTATTTAGATGTCAGTTCTCTCCCCAAATAACTTATAAATTCAACACAATCCCAATAAAAATCTTAGCAGCCTATTTTGTACAAATTGATGGCAAATAAGCACATGTGATGAGGTTCAAAACTGTTAGACATTAGAAAATGCAAAATAAAACTGCAATGACATACCATTGCACACCCACTAAATGAATACAATATATATTGCTGAATTTTGGTAAGTACATGGAGCAACTGAAAAATCTATATATTGCTGATGGGAATGCAAAATGGTACAACCACTTTGCAAAACAGTTTGTCATTTTCTCATAAAATTAAATATACATTTACCATATGACAGCCATTCTGCTCCTAGGTATTTATCCAAGAGAAATGAAAACATATGTCCACACAAAGATCTGTGTGTGAATGTTTACAGCAGCTTTTTCATAATAACCCCAAATCTGGAAACAACCTAACTATCCATTAACTGATGAATGGATAAACAAACTGTGGTCCATCCATACAATGGGATACAATTCAGTAAAATAAAGGAATGAACCAGTGAGACATGTAAACACATGGCTGAATCTCAAATATGCTAAATGAAAGAATCCAGACACAAAAGTCTCTCTACTATAGGATTCCATTTATATGACATTCTGCAGAATGTAAAACTATAGGGACAGAAAGTGAAGCAGTGGTTGCTGGGGGCTAGCAGTGGAGAGAAGGAGATGTCTACAAAGGGCCATGACTCATGAGGGACCTTTTCTGCAGTGATGGAAATGTTCTCTATCTCGATTTTGGGGTGGTTACCTGACACTACACATTTATCAAACCATACACTTAAAATGAGTGAATTTTATTGGACATAAATTATACCTCAATATATTTGAGTTAAAAAAAAGCAAGGGAACAATAAACTCAAAATTCAGGGTAATTGTAAAACATATTTGACACTATCCAACATTCTATTCAGGTAGGCTATTTCTTCTATCTTAAACTTCAGTGATTCCAGTTAAATGACTTCTTATTGATGCCTTCCTACTCTAAAGAACTCAAAGCCTAAGCAAATAAATGCATTACGTTAGGACTACTACTAAGGTAGACTGTATGGGTCTGAGGATATGGGGAAAAATTCTAGCTGAAATTATTTAAACTAATGCTACTATAAATATAAATTACTGAAAAAAATGTACAACCCTCTGCTGTAATAGGAAATTGATAGGAAAGGAAAAAAAGAATTAAAACTGAGAAGTATTCACAAAGAGAGCTGATTATGAGAAATCCTCCCACCCCCTTAAATCTATAATTGAGTGTAGAGGAGGGTGCCTTAGAGAGAAAGATTGGTACACATTTCTTGGCTGTGGGCATCAGGCAAAAAGTTATCGCAGGGGAGAATGAGTCAGAGAGAAAGACTTTGGGAAAGACCTAGGAAATGTAGGAGATGAGGGTATAGACACAGGTAAAAACATAGCAAAAGTAGAAAGAATGTTTTCAATAGAAGACAAGAATCAGGTGCAGAGATATAAGAATTAGGAAAAATGATGTTAAAACAAATATAATAAAGAGAATTCTCTACAGGAAAATAATTTATGTTTTCAACATCATGAGGATTATCTTGTACAGAAAATTGGAGTAAATCCACTTAAAATTTTTAAAAGAAACTTCAGATTTTATCTGGGTCTGAAGACTTGTAAACTCATTTCCTGGTCAGAACCTTCTTAAAATCACAAACCTTCTTAAAATGATATTTTGGTAACTTAGCTTTTGTGATGGCCAATTTTATTTGTCAACTTGACTAGGCCATGGGGTCCCCAGATTAAGCATATTTCTGGCTGTGTCTACAAAGGTGTTTCAGATGAGATTACCATTTGAATCAGGAGACTCAGTAGATTGCCCACCACGATGTGGGTGGGCTTGTGGAAAGGATCTGTTCCCTTTCCCGCCTTGCCTGCTTGTGTTGGGACATCATTCTTATCCTGCCCTTGGAGTGGCATTAACATCATTGGCTCCCCTGGGTCTCAGGTCTTCAGAGCTGGACAGGAACCACATCATTCTCCTTCCTGAGTTTCCATCTTGCAGATAGCAAGTCATGGGACTTGGCTTCCAAAATCTCGTGAGACAACCACACATACGCACGCGCGCGCGTGCACACTGACACACACACACACACACACACACACACACACACACACACACACGAGTTATGCATCGCCTAACAATTCAATCAAGGATGGACCGCATACACAGCAATGGTCCCATAATATTATAATGGAACTGAAAAATTTCTCTCATCTAGTGATATCTTGATGATCCTGACCCTGTGTAGGCCTATGTTAATGTGTATGTTTGTGTATTAGCTTTTAACAAAAAAGATTAAAAAATAAAAAAAAAATTAAAACTTAAAAAACACAAAAAAGCCTATGGATATAAAGAAATAAAATAATTTCGTACAGCTGTACAATGTGTTTGTGTTTTAAGCCAAATGTTATTACAAAATAGTTAAAAAGTGAAAAAGAATTAAAAGTTTATAAAGTAAAAAAGTTACAGTAAGATAAGGTTAATCAATTATTGAAGAAAGAAATATTTCTAAAATAAATTTACTGCAGCCTAAGTATCCAGTGTTCTTAAAGTCTACAGTGGTGGTCAGGAATGTCCTAGAACTTCACATTCGCTCACCACTCACTCGTTGACCCACCCAGAGAGTTTCCAATCTTGCAGACTCCATTCATGATAAGTGTGCTACACAGATACACCATTTTTATTTTTATACCATATTTTTACTGTATCTTTTCTATGTTTAGATATGTTCAGATGCACAAATACTGTTGGGTTACAATTGCCCACAGTATTCAGTATAGTGGCATGCTGTATAGTTTTGCAGCCTAGGAGCAATATACCATATAGCCTACATAGGTGTGTAGTAAGCTATACCATCTAGGTTTGTGTAAGTACATTCTGTGATGTTCACACAATGATGCAATTGCCTAACCACACATTTCTCGGAATGTACCCTCATCATTAAGCCATGCATGACTGTATATTCTATTGATTCTGCTTCTGTGGAGAACCCTGACTAATACAGATTTCTTTTCTGAAGTACAAGTTTATCCAAGGATATGTCTGTTATTGAGAAAGATAAAGCCTGAGATGGATAAATCTGCAATCTTAAAATACTTTTACAGAGACAGGTAGAATTAAAATTGCATAGGCAAAAAGTCACTTGTATCTTTATTATTTCTGCTTTCTCTAAAATCATCCCCCAATTTTTATTTAAAGAATTTTAAACCTACAGAAAAGCTGAAAAAGAACAATGGACACATATATCCTTCACCTATATTTACAAATTCACAAATTGCTAAAGATTGCCAGATTCTACTTCCCCCAACCCTAAAGAGTTTTTAAAAAATAGGGGTGGGGTGAAAGAATTTTCAGCATCATGACACTATTTCTTCAATATTTCAGCAATATCTCCTAAGAACAAAGGCATGCTTCTAAATAATCACAGTATCATTCTCTTGCCCAGTAAATTTAACCTTGGTGCAATAATGTTATTTAACAGAGTCCTCATTCAAATTCCCCAATTGTTCCCAAAATATACCCTTATGGCTGTATTTTTCTTCTTGTTTTCTTTCTTTTTTAATATTCTGGATGCAAGCAGGGACTATCCATGCTTTGGGTTGTCATGATCTTCTAGTTTTCTTTGCTCTAGGACAGTTCTCCTTGCTTTTTGTTTGTTTTTCATAGCATTGACATTTTTGAGGAGTCCAGGTTAGTTGTCTCTTAGAATGTGTCATAATCTGGATTTGACTAATTATCTCACAGTAAGATTCAGATTAAATATTTTTGGCATGAATACTACAAGGGAGATGTGTGTGTTGGATTTCCTCTGGTTTGTAAGAACCTGATCTCTCACATATGAATATATTTACTCATTGACGCTGTTCTACAATGCATGTAAAATAGTTTCTGCATTACCTCTACCAAGAACAAATTTACTAAATGAAGTTCTAGATTTCTTCTTTGTTCCTAAAATAAGTCCTACTATTTAGATAGGAGAATGCCTTTGTTCTTAAGAGATACATGTATAATTAGAGTACCAGGTATATAGAAGTTACATGAATTAATTTTTTTTCCTGTGGGGTTAGGTTGTCCATTTGATACTAAGTTGATTTCATTTTTTTCTGCTTATATTCAATTATAGAGTTTATTCTTTTAATAATCTTATTATATTTTGAATATGTAAATTTTTAATGGTTCAAATTCAAAATTATATCAAAATACATACTAGAAGAAGTCTCATGTCCCTCTCTGTCTCTTTTACTTCATTTCCACCTACTTCCTGTAGGTAAACATTTGCATTAGCATCTGTTTTAGTCTATGTTTCCTTTGGCAACAATAAGTGTGTGTGTGCCATTTATATTTACATACTTATAGTTTTTATTTATGTAATATTTAAATATGTATGCACTATTACCATTCTTTCTTTCACAAAAGATAGCATACTATGTATATTCTTTTACATATCAAGATTTTTTTTTTTACTCAATCATGTATCTTCCTAATTATTCTGTAACAGTACATAGAGATTTCTCTCACTCTTTTTTGTGGGTGAATTATACTCCACTGTATAGATATATCATTGCTTATTCAATCAGTCTCCTAAGGATAGATATTTAGGATGCTACCAATATTTTATGATTAAAAATAATGCCACAGTATGTAATCTTGTATTACGTGAGTATAGACTTCTAACAATGGCTAACAATCCATTATCAATAAAAAAGGTGCACTCAAGTACATAAAAATAAAATAGAAGACTTTAGCATGCCCCAGATTAGCAAAGACCAATAAGAGAGGAAAAATTGAAAGAAAAATATTTGCAATCTACATTACAGATATAGAACTCATCTCCCTAATATTCAAATATAATCACACATTACTTAATGATAAGGATACATTGTGAGAAATGCATTGTTAAGTAATTTCATCATTGTGCAAAAATTATATGTAGTGTGCACATACTCAAATCTAGTTGGTATTGCCTACCACATACCTAGGCTATATGGTACAGCCTATTGCTCCTCAATTACAAATCTGTACAGCATGTTACTGTATTGAATACTGTACATTTGTGTGTCTAACATATCTAAACAGAAAAGGTACAGTAAAAATATGTTATTATAATTCTATGGGACCACTGTTGTACATGCAATCCTTTGTTGACTAAATTGTTGTTATGTGGTAATTCTTTTTTTTTTTTTTTTTTTTTTTTTGAGACAGAGTCTCACTCTCTTGCCTGGGGCAAGTGCCGTGGCATCAGCCTAGCTCACAGCAACCTCAAACTCCTGGGCTCAAGCAATCCTACTGTCTCAGCCTCCCGAGTAGCTCGGACTACAGGAATGTGCCACCATGCCTGGCTAATTTTTTCTATATATATTTTTAGCTGTCCAATTAATTTCTTTCTATTTTTGGTAGAGACGGGGTCTCACTCTTGGTCAGGCTGGTCTCAAACTCCTGAGCTCAGAACGATCCACCCGCCTCAGCCTCCCAGAGTGCTAGGATTACAGTATGTGGTAATTCTTATTGTTTAGGGAAAAAGGGATCAACATCAAACAGAAAAAAAACCAAAAGACATAAAAAGATAATTCATTGAAAATGATGTACAAATGACCCTTAAATGTATGAAAAGATGTTTTCAGCCTATCTTATACTAACAGAAATGTAGATTGAAACTACATTGAGAAACCATTTTTTGCATATTAGGCTGGCAAAAATTCAAAAGCTTTGCAATACAATCTGATGAGAAGGCTATGGAGAAACTAGAATTTGTATACATTTTCAGGAGGAGCAGGGTAAAGAATACACTTTATTGAGGAAATATGACCACAGTTAACAAAACCATACATGTATTCACCTTTTGGCCCAGAAATCTCACATCAAAGAACTTACCCTGAAGGTTCATCTGCACAAACATGCCTTAAAATTTAAAATATGTTATTTAAAAATTATCACTAACATTATTTTTAAGCTATGGAAAATGAACACCATGATTCTGTTGAATGAGTGCTGTGTTTATTGTCTTTCAGTTAAAACAATGGAAGAAATTTTCACTTCTGAAGGTAATAATGGGAAACAGAAATACTTTAACTTTTTAAAAATACATATTTTAGCTTTCAGCTTTCACCAACTGATAAGAAAAAATGAGTTTAAAATCTCGGATTACCATGCATCGTTTTGGGCACTGCATGCGGCTAGCTCTTGGAGTGGGTTGCGTGCCTCCTTTCAGTGGGGGCTAATATCATGACTCATTCACTCTTCAAGGACCATGGCTCATCTGCACCAACAAGCATGCAACTGATTGCAATTTTCTGTGATCACTCTTCAGAAAACGTTTTTTTTAAAATTTATTTTTTATTTCAGCATATTATGGGGGTACAAATGTTTAAGTCACATATATTGCCTTTGCCCCACACGCATCAGAGCTTCAAGCATGTCCATCCCCCAGCCAGTGCGCACCGCACCCATAGAGCTGGAGCCCATTCTACTAAGTGAAGTATCACAAGAATGGGAAAACAAGCATCACACGTACTCACTATCAAATTGTTATTAACTGATCAACACTTAAATGCACATATAATAATAACATTCATTGGGCGTTGGGCAGATAGTGGGAGAGGTGGGGATGGGTATATTCAGAAAATGCTTTTATAATTTTGTTTGCACTTTAAAAATATTGTCCTTGTAGATATTTTAATGAGAATAGGGGACCAAATTCATCTTTTCAAAGTATGTTATAATGTACAATATATGACTGTGTTGGTTGTCTGTTACATCTGTGTGACAAGCCATCCCAAAACTTAGTGGCTTAAAAGAACAATAATTTATTTTTCATGATCCAGTTAGCTACATATTTCTCATCCCTCTGACTCCAGAACAGGGAATGTTCCTTGGTTAGGTACGGTTTAGCTTTATCCATTGCTTTCTGCAGACCTTGATTCTGCCTTCTACAGATTTCCGCTTTTTCTATCTATTGCTGTGTAACAAACTACCCCAAAATTAATGGCTTAAAATAAAAATCATTTATTTGCTCATGATTTGCAGGTAGCGTAAGGTTTGGCTGGGTTGGATCACCTCTGCTCCATACGGTGTGGGCTGGGGTAGCTGCTGAGCGTGGAAGACCCAAGATGGCTTCTCTTTCACGTTTGATGCCTCAGCTGGGCTGGCTGAGTCTAACTGGTCTTCTCTCCTTTCGTAATATCTCATTCTCCAGAAGATCCTCTTTGCAGATGGATTTTCTCTCCAGTAGGGTGATTATACTTTTTCACTTGTCTAAGAGTGCAACACAAAAGCTATAATGCTCTGAAAGCCTAAGCTATGGAATTGGTACAAGGTCATTTCCAGAACACTCTATTCATCATAGCAAGACACAGGGCTAGCCCAGAGCCAACAAGGGCGGGGACAAGGATTCCATCTCTTTGTGGGAGAAGCAGCAAAGAATTTGTGGCCATTTTTAATCCATCATAGTTATTAAATATGGTCAGCCTTAGGAATCAACTCTAAGTTCATGTTTAGTGTATCCATCATAAAACCACAATCTGCATAAAAGGATTACAAATCCTAAAAGATTGAATCCTCTAGTCGTTCAGACTCAAAATCAATTGCTCCCCTAACTTTGAGTTGGATTCTTAGTCCACAGCCTACTGCCGAGAAGACTTTTGCTCTCTTTTCCCTACTGTGGCCCCTAATGCACCCCCCACCATGGGTTTCACTGTTGGTTGACCTTCTAGTGATATACAAAGACCTCTGGGAAATGCAAAATTAAAAGCCACATCGAAATATCATATGCCCATTAGGATAATGAGGTTGGATAGAAGTATGGGACCATGGCCATGTAAATACACATTGACTCATCACAGCAAATTTTATTTGATTTAACATTGATTTGGGCAATTACATATACAGTTGACCCTTGCACAATGCAGTGGTTAGGGGTGCCAACCCCCTGCATTGTTGAAAGTCTAGGTTTTGACTCCCTGAAAACATAACTGTTCATAGCCTACCATTGACTTACTGATCTAAGTCTACTTAAGAAGACTTACTGATAACATAAACGGTCGATTAACACATATTTTATGTTATATGTATTATCATATATACTGTATTCTTACAATAAACTAGAGAAAAGAAAATGTTAATAAGATGAGCAGAAGGAAGAGGAAATATATTGACTTCATTAAGTGAAAGTAGATCATCGTAAAGGTCTTCATCCTCATCATCTTCACATTGAGTAGGTGGATGAGGAGGAGGAAGAGGAGGGGTTGGTCTTGCTGTCTCAGGGGTGGCAGAGGCAGAAGAGGAGGAGAAGGTGGAAGGGTAGGCAGGAGAGGCAGGTGTAACTTTTACTGAAAGAAATAAAGTAGACCTGCACAGTTCAAACCCACGTTGTGCTGCAGTTTGCCTGGCTACTTCACCAATATAATATAAGGTAGGTACAGAGCATTTTCATGTAGCTGTTTGATGCAGAAAGTTTTTGACATGGCCAAAACCAAATCATTAAAATTTCAGCTTTAAAAAAATTACCAACTAACCAATTTAATAACTAGCAAACTAATTACCAATGAATTATAAATTAGTTTAACAACTAATTTCATGGAAGATCAGGAATAGGGTGTGCCGTGGGTGGAATTCAGAAGTGGGATGAGGAGAGGGGTAGGTAAGTGCACAAGGCTGAGCGATTGGGCTCGGGGCTGGGAGTGGATAATGTGAAAGGTGGTTCCGGGAGGACTGAGATTCAAATGCAGGATAAGGAGCAAGGAGAGGTACACAAATTACTGTGTACCAAATTATTATTATTATTTAGTAATAAGTAACAAAAACACTTTTAAAAACCCATCAGAACAGCTTCAAAATTGCTCTTCTTCAACCACTACTCCCACTGTCCTGCACCTGTGCCCCATTCCTTTCCACGCTGGTGCCTTCTTTTGTGCTCTTCTGGAGGGCCATCCCTCCTCCTCCCCACCAGCCATATGACCTGGAACCAGCAACGTCCACTCAGATGCTAACCTCTTAATGAGCTTTCCCTGGAGGCAAATCCATACTTACTGCCACTTTTAACAGACAGATTCAGTACCGTTTCATTAATGCTGGCCCTGCTGGAACACATAACTTAGCCCATCAATATTTATCATGGTGCTACATAAAATGCAACATATACTGCTGCCATGTTTCCTTATTATGTCATAAATGTTAGCCCTTTATCTCACTTAGATTAGAAACTGCTCCTTTTGGCTAGTAGATGTTCTACAAATACACATTTAATTGAATGGTATTAAATTGCTACAAAGAAAAATTTCTTTCCATTTGTGTGCTGTGCAATTCTAGTTCTCCAATTAAATATTATAATTGCAAAGGAGCAGAGTGGTAGGAAGAAAACAAAACTAAAAACAAAATAAAGATCTCAACAAATTCTTAGAAGTCCCAGGTCCTCACTCTACCTCCCACATTTATAATCTTTGTGAATATCAATCATTCTTGACCTCTTCAGATTTTCTCTTCTCAGCAAGCCAGTAATAATACACACCCTGGCTTCCTCACAGGGATACATTAGTGATCAAACATATTGATGCCTCGGAAAGAACTCTAAAAACCCTAAAGCCTTATGTATGGTCACATCACTTTAGGGCGGGGACCTTTGTTTACCCCAAGACTGTATATGACTTTGTTTACCCAAGCTCCCAACACAGTACAAGGCATACAATTTGGGTTTTATGAAAGTTGTTTAAATTGAATTGAATGGATGTCTATCTTTTTCTGATCCTCATTATTTATTCAGACTCCTAAATCAGGGCCAAAAAGTGGTAGGTCTTTAAGGAACTGCCTTCTGTCATTGGTAGTCTTAATCCCAAACCACTAGCCCAGCTGGCTCAGCCACAGCCCCCCAGAAGCCCTCACTATTTCTCACTGTCTGCCATCTTAGTGACTTGTTCTCATATTTAGGGCTTGATCTTGCTCCTCAGACCAGAGACTTGAACTTGTTTTTTCTCAGTACAACCTCTGTATTCTTCCTTAAGTACAATTCAGATGGGAGCCAATCATAATGTTGAAATCTCCTAAAATTAAAATCTCCCAAATATAATTTTGAAAAAATAATTTTAAACATTCTTTAAAATATATTAATTTACATTTTTAAAAAGGGGATTTATTTTAGAAACATATAAAACACAACAGAACACTTCATAGGCCACTTTTCACAATAAAATAGGCAATAATAACATACATATTTTCATAAGCATAAACACTCAGGTTTACTAACCACAGTCACAGGTCTGACAGTTATAAACAGATAAACCATATTCACAAAGAAATAGGTCAAAAAGCAAAATGTATGAACACATATCACTATGGTTGGTAATTGTGTGCACCCAGATTTATAGCTGCAGTCATCTGAAATATCATGACAGACAACCTTAGTCTTGATGAGATCAATCAAAACCCACAGTGGGTCACCACCGCATCATCACTGCACCAGTCGCACAAAGAGCCAAGAATTTTATGGGGAAATTTTCTCTCTCACAAGTGCAGATGTACAAAAAGGACACCTCTTCATGCATTGAGGAAGTTTCAATGTTTTTCTGTACACACACAATCAACACACAAAGACAACCTTGTGATAATGTACTTTGATGGAGTCACATTTGCAAAACATGCATAAAACAAAATAGAACTCTCTAAAAGTCTTTACGATTTATATCTCCACTATTGGAAATGATGTTAAGATGAAATACACAGCATAGCAAATTCTAAAAAATAACATTGACAATTAAAAATAGTGGAAAAAAAACCAAAAAAAGAAAAAGAGAAAAAGAAAAAATCTAAAAAGAAAATTTGACATATGAAGTGTATTGCAGGAATAGATCATGGGTGATTGCATGAAGATAGTCCATATGAGCTGGCCGACTTTCACAAACATTGGCTATATTTTGAAGTCTTGCATCACAATGAATAGCTGTTTTTTTTCTTTTAGGACATGGCTTTCCTTGGAGAATACGTTCACATTTATTTTCTATGTGGCACTGCCCTTTTTGAAGTTCTTCTATGATTCAATATACACAGACATAAGCATTTCCTATTACATTTTTCTATCTTCTGTGTCATGCTTCTGTGTTGTTTTGGGTGCACAGAAATCCATTCTCATGAACTCATACACAGACCACAAATTTGGCGGAAATGATACTAGTGACGCTGTTGCGTAAATGTCTTATCCTTCTTGTCCTGCCATGCACATGATTATTTTCAAGCAAGTCAGTAACTTTGGTAGCTTCTTCAGACAAATGCAGCTTTAATTCATTAAGAGCTCCTGGAATGTCATTAGCTGGGAGGAATGCCAGCGCAGGCAAATGACGCATTTTCAAACTCAGTTTTCATCTTTGCTTCATCGCATGGCCCATCCACTCACCCAAATTTTCTGCCAAATGCGATGGACTGAATAGAAAGAACAAACTTTATTGATAATACCTTGAAATTCACTTTTAGAAGCTTTGATCACACCTAATTCCAAACCTGTCATTATGGTTTGGGTATTCAGTTGAAATCTATTTTCTTCTGCATAAAGATAATAACAAGGTTATAACAGTTCCACCTAACGTGATGCAACTATCCTGCGATTGTGATTTTTGGGATTTTAGATGTTAGGGATTTTGATGTTTAGGGATTTTAACATTCAGGATTATGGCACTGGGGATTGTGTCTTTGGGATTATGATCCAAACCCAATTCAGACATATTCTCATGGAAGTTCCCATCTGATGCCGCCTCTCACCAAATGTAGCTAGCTGTCTTAACTTGAATTCCCCTAGAAGGACCTGGAGACAATCATTCCAGGTGCTCCCGGGACTGGGAGGAGAGAGCAGGGAAGTGAGACAGGAGAGGGTATGTTCTCGAGCCCCCATCACTGTGGTTGATCAAAGCACAGTCCCACAGGGGAACTCTGGGAGGACAATGTGGGACACCTGCCTCAGAGTTATCCACCTGAGGGTTAAGGGAATTGGGGCATTTATTTGGCCACTCCCTTTAGTCAACTGTGGAGGGCTGCATGGTGGGTGGGGGGACAGGGCAGCAGTGGTATTGGTATTTTATGGAACTTCCAATTTTCTGTGCCCTTGGATTAAGCAGAGAAAGGCAGTTGGAACTTGGGCTGTTGTGCAGTTGTGTACAAAGCTGCCACGATAGAGCTGGGCACCTAATGCCTCAGTGGCACCACCTGCCTCTGCCCTGGAGCTGGCCCTGGCCCTAGGAGAACTGCTGACCGAATGCCGTGTAGTCCGTCTCCTATCAAACCCCACCTCTAACTGAGATGACTGTGCTTTAATATCACCTCCCTTCACACCAATGGAAGTATTTACCCAATAGATAATCCTCAAAAGAACCAGCTCCACTAAAGACCAGTAAAAACATGTATGTTTGCTTTGAAATTTAGATAGAGTGAGCAGTAACAAGCTCTGGCAGAAAAAGAAGTGGCCATGCTTAATAGTTAGGTCTTTCTCCCCCCAGTCACTGTGCTACCAACAACCTGTTTTTCTTCTCAAGCATAAGAAAAATGAGGCATTTCTGTTTCCCTCTTCTGCTAAACATTTTTCTCCAGCTACGATATCATTCTTGTTCTTTTGCAGGTCTCTTTCTGTCAAGGATTTCTACGTGATTTATAAGCAGACTGTTTCTGACTCTGATCCAACAGGCACGGCTTGTTTGCAACATTGCAGTTGTTGCTCTTTAGTCACCATCTTCCCTGGAGATGGACATTTCCAGGGAAATGGAATTATTGGAATTATTGCCAATAATTCTCTTTTTCCACACATCTGACCAGCTTTCTCTTATGATCCTGGTCTTGCCTCCTCTATCCCACATTGCCTAGTTGGCCAGCCAAGGCCTCCCTCCTTGCATCCTCCCTAACCCCATCAATATATCTCTGTCCTATAGTCAGTCCTTCATGTCATGGCATATTCCTGAGAGCAGGGATCAGAAAACTTCTGTAAAGAACAAGATAGTCGATATTTTGTTTGTGGGCAATATGGTCTCTGTTACAACAACTCAACTCTGCCATTATAGCAAAAGAAGCCACAGACTATACATGAATGAATGAATGTGGTTGTGTTCTAATAGAACTTTTTTTATAAAAGTGAGCAGTGGTGCAGATTTGGCCTGTAGGCCAGTTTGTCAACCCCTACCTGATAACATGGTAACAACTTTCTTTTACAGTGCCTGGAACATAATTGTTCAATAAACTTTGGTTAAAATGTTTTGAGATATGTACAAGAAAATAAATTAATAGTCTTATCCCAACTGAGATGTTTGGTGGAGACAATAGATTTTCATACTAATATAGCAGGTCCTTGGATAACGTTTCCTTTAAGGTAGTTTTGTTATAAACAAGAAAATAAGAAAATAAATGAGAAATGATGAGAAAATAAATCGATTCCCAGCCAGAGCCCCTGTCTATGTGGTTTGCATGTTCCTCCATGTCTCTGTGGGCTCTTCAGGTACTTCGGTTTCCTCCCACATCCCAAAGATGCACTCGTTAGGTTCATTGGCACGTCTCCGTGGTCCCAGTCTGAGTGAGTGCAGGTGTGTGTGTGAGTGCACCCTACAATGGGATGGCGTCCTATCTAGGGTGGGTTCCCACCTTGCATCCTGATCTGCTGGGAGAGGCTCTGGCTGCCCACAGCCCTGAACTGTAATAATCAGTTTGGAAAATGATTGAATGAATGAACACAAATAATTGTAAAATAAAAATTCATAAAGTATTTGATAATCACAAAAATACATAAGAATAAAAAATATGGTATGAATATGTTCAGAGAGCCCACCATATATGTGATTGTTTTAATTGCATGGTGGTAGGAGGTGCTCCTTACAATTTTTGCTTTGCAAGCATTTACGACTTGGTGTAACCCACCACTGCTACAACCTCCGTCACCCACTGATGCACTAAAAATGGGGTAATTATCTTTATGAATTTCATTAATCTTTCTTAAATGTACATATAACTCACATTTACTTCAATGTTTAATATTAGTAGTGTTTTGGGTATTTACTTAGACATTGGTGATGTGCCTGTGACCAGAAATATGCCGCAGGAACTTAACTCTCGTTTGTATCAATTATTAGCCTATGGTAAAATTGGCTTTGTTATACATCCTTTTGCTTAAAATCTGTTTCCAAGAACTTATTGACGATGTTAAATGAGGATATACTGTATGTCACCTCCACCTAAATGAACAACTAGCACATTATTATTTTAAATAAAAGAGATCATTATATATAATTGCACTTTCTCGGCATTCTCGTGATTTTTAAAGATCTGAACTATTCAGGGCGAAGAGCTCCTTAGATTTTTGTACTCATTCCTTATAAGGGTGATGAGTATCTCTAAAATATTTTTGTCAGTCTCATAACCTAAATACCACCGATTTCCTGAGAGTCCACTCCCTAGTCTGTTGTGCTATCTGATGTTCCATGAGCTTCAACAGTGAAAAAATATTTTAACATTCACTGTGCTACTTAGTAAACCCTGGTGTTGAACAAAAATAAAGATAACTGAAGCACCGATACCAGCCAGACCTAGAGTGCTAGCTAACCATTCTCGAATACGAACTCCTGTTTAGATCAACTGATTTTACATCTCGCATAATATAATCTAATAAATGCACCTATTCGTGATCTACAGTATTTGAAGTAATTCTTAGATGTCATAGTGGAGATAATTACTAAAAATAGAGAAATTTTTTTTATCACTTCCTTCTTGAAACACAATCAACCCATATTGCTTCCAACTATTTAAATTACACAGGGCATAACAAAAAGGGAAAAATAATCACGGTAAAATACCAACATGGTCTCATTTTCTTGCTCCCTTTTTCCTACCCTGAAAAAAATTTTTTCATTTTTATTTCATCAAGTATTTACTGAATATGTACGATATAGTAAGCCCTGAGCTAGGTAAATTCTGACAACCAGAAGCATACCTGGAAATATACGCATAGACACTTCACATGGTGCCCAGCATACGGAGAAGCCCCGTAAGTATTTGTTGAATTTGGTATAGATTGACCAGCTCTGCAACCATAGCAACTAGAAGTAATGATACTAAGTGCCTCATGAAGCTGCAGTCCTTCCTATTCCTTTTTTTTTTTTTTTTAAATTTGAGGAACAAAATAAAGATTTTAATTCCGATTTAAAGTTCCTTTCTTTGCAGTTCAGACACCAATAGAATCGGTAAAATAATAGTGTGTCGATGGGCAGAACTCTTAACAATACACACACACACACACACACACACACACACACACACACACATTCAGTTTTTTTAAGGGAGCTAGAGAAAAAAGAAAGGAAAATCCCACAAAATACTAAAACTCAAGGGAATATCACATTATCATTTTGGCATATGTTAATTTCTTTCATTTTCCCCCTTTGCATTGTATTGGTGGGGTTATTTTTGTGCTGTAATCAAGAATTAGTTCATTCAACACATATTCGCTGAGTGACGACTATGCCAGACTCTAGGGATTCAGTAGTGAATATAATAGACAAAATCCCTGCCTTTGGGTAGCTCACATGCAGGGGCGGGGCAGGGGAGTCGAGAGAGAGAAGGTAGTCAATAAATAAGTA
>RJWJ010015675.1:0-35798 GCA_004363605.1 Indri indri
TTAAGTATTAAATAGATGCAACAAAAAGGTTCCTAAGATAGCTCATCAACATAAAGTTATTTCCAGCGAGTAGAAGATTACGCTTTTGAGATATAACTTGAAACTTTTGTTTTCTCTACAAGCATGTATTGAATAGCATGGAGAAAGGGACTTAATTACCTCAGAAACTCTTTGGGATTTTTGATAGTAACTGTGATAGTCACAGCTAGGAATACAGTTTTTAACACTGCTTTGTTAGTTGCCCAGCCAGCGTTTCTAGACCCATGGGTATTCTCCAAATCTGGTTTGTGCTATTTTAATGTAATTTTAGATAAATTACCAGCAGTGCATCTTTTGTGGCATTTAAATGACATTGTTGTGTGTTACATTGTTGAATCAGCACCTTTAAAATAGAATAAAAGCATGATTTATGCTTTTCGTGCAAAATCACTGGGAAAGAGTTCAAATTCTAGTTCATAAATGAAAATATTTTTCCTGTAACTAAAAACTCACTCAGTCACTTGTCTCATGTGGTCAGAAATTTTACTTTGAGGTTTTCTAAATTCTCTTCAGTAATTCTGTCTATAGCTAATTATTGCTAAATTTGTTATTATTTTTGTCATTTATAAGCATTAAGATTTTCTTTTCTTTTCTTTTAGGATCTCCTGCCTTGACTGGAACTGGAACAATCAATGTCATAGTAGATGATGTCAATGACAATGTTCCCACTTTTGCCAGTAAAATGTATTTCACAACAATTCCTGAAGACGTACCAACGGGAACAGACGTTTTATTGGTAAATGCCTCAGATGCTGATGCTTCAACAAATGCAGTTATAAGGTCAGTACATTTTCCTTTGTAAACTTTGAATATTTTCTCATTAAACAATAGTTTTGGACTAAATGAACACAGTATTTAATTTAACTGAAAATTTTATAATATTAACACATAATGCTATTCTGGTTATTTATTGCTGAATACATAACTATCCCTAAAATGATGAGGATTAAAGCAATAAATAATTTACTTATACTAAAATTTTATTTTTCTTATTAATTTTATGTACATTGTTACATCACATGATTTTGTAGATTTTGTAGTGCAGGACTACAGTGGGTGGTTCTTCTGCTTCATGCGGTTGACTGATACCACTTTGTGTCATTTGCCTGGTGACTAGACGTCTGAAGGGTCCAAGATGGCTTCACATACTTGGTGCCTTGACAGGGATGGTTAGAAGGTTGGATTCATCAAGGCCTGTTCTCTCTTCACGCATAACCTCAGGAGTTCTTGATGCCATTCTTCAGCAGAGTAGTTGGACTTTTTATGTGGTGGCTCTGGGCTCCAAGAGCCTCAGGTGAAAGCTACCAGTGCCGTTAAAGGTCAGGTTCAGATGTGACACAGCATCCCTTCCACAATACTCCGTTGGTCAAAACAGCCATGGTCAGCCCGGATTCCCTGTGAGGAGAAACACACACCATGCCTTGATGGGAGAAATGTCAAAGATGGCCATTTTTAACCTACCACTGGTCCCAATAAAAATATTTGTGTTTTTTTAGTTTAGGAAGTTTATTTTACTCTACTTAAATCTTCTTAAAATGGAGAACAGCAATATGGTGGCTTGCTCTGAAAGGTTGTGAAAGCGATTGAGTTGTAACGTTTGGTTGATCCAGGTTCTCCCCTTCTATGCCTATTCTAAGCTGTAAGAAATGAAGATTTCCAAATATTCCAGAGAAAACCTCACAGACATAAATATTTTTGTACCCTCCACCTCCCGTAGGCTGGTGTTAGGTAAATCAGAGTGGGTTAGATGGCTATGAAAATAACAGATCAGAAGATAGAATGTGAAGAGTTCAGAGGAATTATCGGCTGTGGGTAGCCTATGTATTGATACAGTGATGATTTGATTAATGATTTATTTTGTTGTTTGTTACTAATTTCCTGTTAACAAAATCATCTTGGGAAACAGACTTTAATTAGTCTCTTCCAATGTCAGAGATGACTGAATGTGGGCAGGAGGCCTCAGAGGCATTTTAAACACTTACTGAGTTGCCAATATGAATAAGAGTGGTGAACAAGAGAATATCTCTGCTATCTTTGAACTTTTATTTGTTTTGAGGTTAACAATTAAATACAAATAAACAAAATTATTTCATATAAGGAGGACAGCCTTGAAAATAAAACAAGATAATAAAAAATAATAAGGAGGAGTTTTAGTTTTGATTTTTTTATAGATGGTGTCTTAGTCCATTTGTGCTGCTGTAACAAAATACCTAAGACTGGGCTATTTATAAACAGCATAAATTTATTGCTCACATTTACAGAAGCTGGGAAGTCCAGGATCAAGGCACTGGCAGGTTGGGTGTCTGGGGAGGGCCGCTCTCTGCTTCCAGGCTGGCACCTTGTAGCTGCATCCTTTGGAGGGGATGAAGGCTATGTCCTCACATGTCAAAAGAGCAAAAGAAAGGGAACGCACTCCCTCAAGTCCTTTTATAAGGACCTAATCCTGTCCAAGAGAGTGCTGTCCTCAAGACTTACTCATATCCTAAAGTCCTCACCTCTTAGTACTATCACATTGGCCATTAAGTTTCAACACATGAATTTGGAGGGCACATTCAGACCATAGCATTGGCCTCTCTAAGTAGGTGACCTTTAGGACTGGGCAGTGGGATTGGAAATAACTGTGGGGTTTTATCTAAGAAAGTCAGTGTGTCTGGATCAGAATGAGAAAGGAGTCAGAGAGGTAGGCAGGTGCCAGATCCTACAGGCCATATAAGACCTTCTAAGTCATGATGAAAAATTAGAAATTTAAAATGTATTTTTCAATGGGAAACTGTTGGAGGGTTTTAAACAGAGGAGCAAGATAAACTGATCTGTACTTGGATTGGATTTGAGGAGGCAGGACTGTAGAGAGAGGTTTTATAGAGAGAAACTAGGGAAACAATTTAGGCACTAATTAATATAGGTATTCCAGGTGGAGTGGCCTTGTACTTATATGGAGAAATGAAAATTGAGTGAATAGATTTGGGTCACACACTTGAGACTGGAAATGAGAGTAAATGAAAGAGAGAAATAAGAATCGTTTACTGAGTTTTCTGCTCCAATACCTGGGCAGCTTGTGATATCATTTACTGAAGTGAGTTGGATTGGAGGAGAAATAGAATTGGGAGAAATCAGTTTTATTTGAATGCAGTTTAAGAGGACTGTTAGTCATTCATGTAGAGATATCAGCTGGGAAGTTGGAGATACGAGTGTGGAGCTTAAGGTCGGGGTCAGGGCTGGATTAACAGATCTGGGAGCCATCAATGTTTAGAGCACATTTAAAAGCAATGAGAACAAGTTAGGAGAGAGTGTAGCAAGAGAAGGAAAGAGGGGCTGAAACTGGTCTCTGGGAATTCTCCAACACTGAAAAGCAGGTTTAGAGGAAAAAGTCTCCAAGGCAGCTGAGAAGGCCCGGCCGTAGATGAAGGGGGAAATCCAGGACAGAATGGACACTTACATGCATTGTGAAAGGAGGGAAAGCAACTTACAACTTCTTTTAGACCTACTTCCAAGAGAAGAGCTGAATTCCCAGAGGCCTGTGAAGTCAAATCACCGAGGATTGGGGAAATTTCCATCTAGGGTCATAGACTGGGTCATTGTGCTTCCACCAACCACCCAGAGAGAGGCAGGTACAACTGAACTTCTTCCAGGGTAGGAGCTTCAAAAGGCCAGTAAATACCCTCTCCTTTACTTGTCCTACACCAAAGCACAGAAATAATGAAATTAATATCCTGACATTAAGTCCAAAGTCTTCAGCTTAATGTGAAGAGCAGAGCCTTGGGAATCAAGCTGTGTGGAATCGAATCCTGACTCTACTATTATCAACTTCATGAGTATGGGAAACTTATTTAGCATTTCTGGACAAAGTTCTCTTATCAATGGACTAGGTATAGTAATAAGAAAACTGAATTTATAAGAATAAATAAAATAATTTAAGTGAGCTGCTACTTAGAATAGTGCCTGGAACCAAAAAATGCTCGATAACTGTCAACCGTATTGTTCTAATCCATGAAAAGCACTCAGCTCTGTATCTATCACCTTTTAGTGCTCAGTAAGTTTCTGATAATGATTTTGGAAGAGAAGTCCTATCCACTATAGTGTGATAATATAATAACTATTTATCTGTCATGCAGAGGAAATTTTCTCCTACTTATGGCAGATACAGAATATTGCCAATCAGTAACAGGACGGTTCTCCTGTCTGAGATGTTTAAATTCCTGACTGTGCAGTTAAATGTTTACAAATTTGATCCCATCATCCATTGATCCATTTGTTTATTTCTAGAATAAAATGCTATGATGATATGCTGTTTTCTTTTAGCATATGCCAAAGATTCATTGAAAAATGTCATCCTGTGCTTGTAAAATTGGTCTAGAAAATCTTGTTTATGTTTTCAGAATGTTTTAGAGTTGTATAGGTAGGTCTGATATGATTGTTTTGGTTTAGTAGTATATGTATTTTGGTTGTTTGGTTGGCTGAATTTTCTTGTTTTCTTTTTTAATATCAGAGAATTAACTTTATACTTTCTCATTCACTGAAATCCAAAACTCCCATCTGTGAAAATCTTGAAATGACTATAGAGATTATCATAGAGTCAGTTAAAATGAAACTTGAAGCTGTTTTTATCTTGTGAAAAAAATTACATTCATTTGTAAATTAATTAAAGGCAAACAATTATTATAGTTTAAGTTAAACATATTTGCACAGATAAAGTAAATAGTAATGACAACCTTAAGCTTATTTACTACAGTCTAATAAAGCCTTAATGGAATATAATGCCTTTTTATAGTAAGTGTTAATGACTCCTTCCTATTCATGAAATCCCAGAGAAAATCCATTCTCTCTTCTTGTTAAATGAGCTATTGTTTAATTGTTATATTGCCCATTTAAATTTTACATATTTAAGTTATTTACTCAAGTACTGATGGGCTTTCTAGAAGCACAAACCTTTATGTGGGCTTATAATTTGTTAATTTTCCCCTGTGTTCTAGCATCATCTTGCACACAGCAACCAGCCGGCAGATATTTATTTACATTTTTATTTGTATTTGATCAAACTATGCATTTCTACACATGGTGTACTTACTTTGAGTTATACCTTTTACTTCACCTTTAATATTTTCCCTTCTAGCAAACCAGCCTATGTTAATCCTTACTCTTTATCTATCTAAGTCTTATATCTTTATTTTGCACAGACCCATTCCAGAACTTAGTGTTTATAGCTTTGTATCCTTTTTTCACCCAACTGGTCCAAACCTTCATTCAAACCTCATTTCTAATTCTTTTATGTCATAACATGGGAGAAAATCATAAAACTGCATCGACAGGGTCCACTTTCTAAGGAAAATCCCTTAACCTGTGCTCTTAATCTCATCCCATTCAATTCCCTCCAAGACTTTAATTCAACAGTTACTGCATTTCTCTCTTGTGTCTTCAAGTTATCTTTCTTCCTTTGATCTTTTTTTTATCTACACAAATGCTTATCTATATAAGTTAGCATATCTACAGAAATGCTCAGAGTATCTGGTATTGAATTCTGGTTCTTTTATTTGCCTGCTATGACCTAGGGAAGTCATTTTAATGTCTTTAAGTCTCAGTTTCTGCAACAATAAAAGTGGAGATAAGAATGTATACTTTATACCTTATGAGAATTACATATTTATTGACCCTTACTATATGTCAAGCAGTGTATATGAAATCAGTTCATATCCATAAATGTCTTTGGTACAATTATTAGAACATAGAAGTCACTAAATTAATGTTAGTTTTCTCTTTCTTTTTATCCTTATATCTATTTTATTCCCAATATATTCTTTCTTACCTAATGTCTGGCATATCACAGTGGCTGTCACTTAAATAAATGTATTGAGTCAATGATTTTAAATTCTCTAGAAGTGCTTCTTTCACTCACTTTACTTTTTCAAGTGTTCTTGAAAGGATGGCCTCACTACCTCACAGTTTTCTCTGCCCATTTATTCCTGAAAATCTTTCAGTCTGATTTTTTCCTCTATTGCCTTACTAAAAAGGCTCTATCAGAAGACTCTACTGAGATATGTCTGAGTCCTTATTCTCTATTACTTTTTGCAATGTTCACACTACAGGTCATCTTTTCTTTTTGGCCTTTTTTTTCCTTCTCAATGTCAACGTAAATGTTACTGCTTATATGTCACCCCGCATCTCCAACCACATCTAATTTGCCTTCTGTTTGTCCTTTTTCTCTCCCTACGAAGTAATTTCAACATTCCCCGTAACATTATTTTTTTCAGTTCTTTCTTTTCTTTTTTTCATATTTGTGTGTGTGTGTGTGTGTGTGAGAGAGAGAGAGAGAAAGAGATCGAGATGCATTTCCAAGACCGAAAACATGACTTCTATGCAGAAAACCTCCAAATCTGTACTATCAACTCTGACTCCATTCCAGAGCTTCCTACCTATATTTATAACTTTCTGATAGACATATTTGCCCTGGAGGTTCTGTTGCCATCATAAACACAATGCACCTGAAACCCGTAACCTTTGCTGTTTCTCATTTGGTTTTCTGCTTTCTCTTAATAATGTTGCCTTGCTTTCTTCATCTACACCTTGTGGGTGAGGGTCATCCTTTACCCCCTATACTCAGTCAGTGGACACATTCTCATGTTTCCTTTTTTCTAATGTCTCTGGCACCCATTCTTTTCTATGCGTTCCTTCTGCCAAGCTCCTAGGTCAGTCCATAATTGCATTATACCTGGTCTATTCCAATAAAAATTAACTTATTTCCCTGACTCTAGTTTCTAATCCCCAGTTTCTATATGCTACACCATACTGTACAATTATGGAGCCTCCAAACACTGTTGAATTCTGGGGAGTCAGGCACTGTAAGTCCCATATGGAGTACAGTTTAATACAAGATGTGATTTTGTAATCCTGTAATTATGGTACCGTGTAACAACTATAATTTAAACACAGAATGGGTAGAAAGAACAATATAGTCAATTCTACTCGGAAAATAAGTAGAGGCTTCAAGTAGTTAATGATTTTTAAAAGAACAAAGAAGTCATTTAGCTGCACATGAAGGGACGAAAGACAATAATGACAATACCAGGTACAAAGGCAAAGAGCTATGCAGAAGCATGGCCTTAGAGAAACAAAGCCTTTCAGTAGGTTTGTGTGGGTTAACAGTGGACCTTGTGTAGCGTATAAAAAATTCAACATTTCTTTCTTCATCTAAGGAAAGAAACAATGGAAGTGTTTTAAGCAAGGCAATAACATGACTAGTTTATATTTTATGGTGATTCCTCCCCAGTGTTGTAGGAAATAATTTGTATGAAGCAAAGCCAGAGGCAATGAACGAAGAGGCAATGGCAGTAATACGAATCAGCTTGAGCATCCACTGGCTCCGCTCTAACAATGATACTCTCTTCCTCAAAAATCTTTCAACTTCCAGTTTGCCTATGGCATGCTGCCCAGTCTCCATAGTCCAGTCACTCCATAAATGGCCCCAGAACCTTCCCAAGTTCATTCTACACAAATCCCCAACATATAGTCACAATTGCAGCCTTACTAGACCGTTTTCTGCTCCTGGGAAAAGGATCTGCACTTTCCCAAGCCTTATGACTTTAGTTCATTCTGTATCCTGGACCAGGGCTCAGCAGACTGCCACCTGCAGGCCAAATTCTGCCCAGTGCCTGCTTTTGTAAATAAAGTGTTATTAGAACACAGACATGCCCTTATAACACTAGTAGATCTCAGGCAGAGGCAAAGAAGGTTAAAAAAAATCAACTGGAGGATATTTTAACTATACAAATAGAATGATTGATTCAGAGTTCAGATGACAATGGGTCTCAGTTTACACAAACAATCTCAAACAGTAATTCCTTATTCTCAATTCAGAAAAATATTAACACATTTGTTCATTTGCACTGAACTAAACTAATGTAAACGGATTCTACACTGACACACCATAAGCAAGAAACCACTTTGGCCCGAGCAATCAGGAATGGCATTTCTTGTCTTCACTACATTCCCCCAGTTGACTTTTGCCTTCTTATGCTGTGGTATAAGGGAAAAAGTGCATGTTGAAATCATAAGGACAGAAGTTCAAACTCTGGATCTACTGTTTATAGATTGTATGTTTCTTTGTGCAACTATTTCAGTCTCCCTTAGATTCAGATTCCTCATCTATAAAAATCCGAAACTAAAACCAAACTGTTAAAATTGTTTTGAAGTTTAAATGAGAGCATATATAAATCGCCCAGTTGTGAGCTTGGTACAAAGTCAGTAAGTTGCCAGAAATATTTAAAGAACAGCATAGATGTTTAAATGTTAAGAAAATAGCACAAGACACAATCTAATAAAGTTCATAACATTTCAAATTAATGTCGGCCAAAGAAACAAGAGAGGTCTCCATGAGGGATGAGAACAGAACCAAGCCTCAAGTCAGAGAGGTGTGGGCAGAGTATCTTAGCTGTCAGTCTTCTGACAGGGCCCCTTGTGCTGCTTCTATTTCTCTTTTTTTTAAACTTAAAATTATAAGTTTGCATGCAACCAGTGTTACAAAATAGCTGCTATTTAAAACGCACTTTTTATATGCTTTAAAATCTAATGAAGTCTATAAAAATTAATCACATACTAACATGACAATTTATTTTTTAATTTTAGAAAATAAAAACTATATTACCTACTTTTAAGCAAACAATCATATGGTCCATAACATGTATAATAGCATGAAATTGAAAAAATTAGAATTTATATTGTAACGTTCCTGAGTTCATTTTCTGTTGCTATAACAGAGTATCACAGAGTGGGCAATTTATAAAGAATAGAAGTTTATTTGGCTCATAGTTCTGGAGGCTGGGATATCTAACAACATGGGGCCAGCATTGGGTGAGGCCTCAGTGCTATGTTATTTCACGGTGGAAGGGTAAAGGCATCGCATGGCGAGTAAGCCCATGAGACAGAGGGAGGAAGTAATCAGGCTAAACTCATCCTTTTATCAGGAGCCTACTCTGGTGATAACTAACCCACTCCTGAGATAAAGGCATTAATGCATTTATGGTGGTGGAACCCTTATGGCCTAATCCACTTGCTATCCACTGATAGCAACAATTCCTAAAATAATATCACACAATTCTCAAATCCAGTTTCCTGCAGACTTTCTTGAAAAGGTAAGATAATTTCATTATTTCATAAGCCCTGAATTTTTAATTTTTAAGGCTTCATTTATAAAACTCTGATATTTTTATTTTGATAAAGGGAATAGATATTATCTACTGTACGAGAGCAATAATTATACTTTATAAAGAGTCTCTTCTGTCTCAAGAAATATAGCCAGTGCTATTCTCATTCACTCCTGATTGTGGCATGTGGGTATGCCAAAAAGTGGTAAAAATCTGAGCAATACCAAGTAATTTATCAATACTGACATCATTTCTCAACCAAACCCCTTCTATATTCTTTTTCTATTTTTCTGTCATTTTATGAGACCTCTATCCCTTTTAAATATAAGGTCCCCAATAGTTTATTATTTCACTAACACAGCATAAAAATGTTGAAATATTTGTTTTAAGCTGTGAGCATAATGGGAGGAATGTATATGCTACTGGCTGCAATGTAGGGGATTATTTCTTTTTCCCCTGCCATTTCTATTAGATACATGCTGTTGCTATGTTTATATGGACAGGAACCAAACTGTAGAAACATGAGGTTAACTCCTTTCTTGGAAGAAATCCTTTAAAGATATCTATTTCTTTGCTACTCTCCAACGTGAAAAATTATGGACCACAGCCAATTTCTGAACCTCCAAGCTTAGCTCCTTCTTTCTTGGCTGATCTCTGGGCCCCCAATTCAGACATAAAATCAGGAGTATACACAGACGGCTTTACTCTTTGGAAAGAAGAGAGAAGCTATTCTCAGTGGAAACTCCTGCCCGTTAACCAATCTGGCTAGCATCAAAATAGCCATGAAGATGTCATACCTCTCCTGACAAGAAAGCAACAAAGCCATATGAGGAATGACAAATGAGAGAATTAGGAACTAGGATGGTCTCTGTATAAATAATCAGTCTTCAGTTGTTGGGAGAGCCAATGTAAGTCAGATACAGAGTTTTGTCTTGAAAGAATAAAATCTTCACCTGATTATCTCTGGTTTACTGTGGTGCACAGCAGAAAAATAATTTTATTAAAGTTCCTTTAAAAGATATTCATTTGCAATCCCCGCCACTAACCACAATATTAGAGCAAGGCCCTGATTTATGCTTTCAGGCTAATTTATTTCAAACACGACAGCCTTCTGGGTTTATTTGGGGGCCTTGCATGACTTGACAGTCCTAAAAACCTTGTGAAGACCTGTTTAATGTCATTGGACATCTCACAATAAAGATTGTCAAAGTGGTGTTCACATAAAATTTGAAATATTTATCTTCTAGCCATATTCATGCTTTCATTGTGTGATCTTACTTGTAATGTTTTCTTACATTTCTGCCTCAGTTTTTAAATTATGGTAAATAGATGTTATAATATTAAAACTATAAGAAATATGCCTATCTCTGCCGTCTGTTTTAGTTATAGGATCATTGGCGGAAACTCTCAGTTCACCATCAACCCATCCACGGGACAAATCATCACCAGTGCATTGTTAGACAGAGAAACAAAAGATAACTATACTTTAGTAGTGGTCTCCAGTGATGCAGGGTCGCCGAAGCCTCTTTCTAGTTCCACGAGTGTGCTCGTCACTGTGACGGATGTCAATGACAATCCACCACGATTTCAGCATCACCCGTATGTCACCCACATCCCGTCTCCTACTCTTCCAGGTAATCACCCTAACTATGAGGCTGCATGGATATAAGCAAACTAGATCTCAGACATTTTCTATAAATATATTTATGTTATTTTGACATACATATTTCTAATTTAGCCTAATTTTGCAAATCCTCTAAAATTCAGATTGTTTCGCCTCATGAAATTGAAGGAACTTTGAACCTTTTAAATGAATTCTTTCTTCCCAGACCAATTATGTACAAGATTTTATAATTGCCACATCTTTCCTATTACTATTTCATACTATTACTTGCATATTGTAAATGATTGAAATAGATATCACTTTATAGTCAGGATGGTTGTGCCCAGAGGTATAATTTGTGTGTAATTTCCCTAAGAATAGGGACATTATCTCTATTTTTCATGCCTTACAATGGTGCCAGAAATATTATCTAAGTAGCAATATGCATTTAAATATATTTTTTGGTGGAAAATGAATATATTACTTCAATTTTTCATAGATATATTTTCAAAAATGTTAACGAATGTTCTTATTAATATTTTAATATGTATTTCTATTTCAGTTTTTGTGGATAATTTTTTTGCTAGTAAGTTTATGGAACCATTTATGAACCATTTTCATATTGACAATATGCATTTCTATTTATATATCTTTTAAAACATTTAGTTTGATATCATTTTCTTTTTTTGAAAGAATGGCATACTCTATTAAGAACTGTACAAATTTTTATCCATTTGTAATTTTTAAAATGCATTTTTGAATAGGGAAATACACAAATATAGCACATTATTAATTTAATCTTCCCTGCATGAAAATATTATTAATTCAAAGGAAAAATTAAAAAATAAAATAAAATAAATGAATCCAGTATTATTCCTCTCAGTGATCTTTCATCTTCTATTAACCTGAGAATGTCTAATTGACACCAATTTGAAGTATCAAATCCATAAATGTATGTGCCAACTTTCTATCAAAGGAAATGTCAATATCAAAGTCATAAATACCTGATGAAGATCTTTAGCTGAAATGACGTTGGCAGGCATGAGTCTAATAACATTTAATGTGTGGTGTTGCAATATAGCGTCTCCTATGCAAAATGAGGTATGCTTAAGCATCTTTTCCTCATTAGACTTATTATAATTAATTGGAATCACTGGACTTTTTTAAAATAAGAGACTTTTTACTTCATTACAAAGTCTTCTGTAAGGGTGGAAGTGCAAGTTTGGGAATGGTTTCTGAATGAGTATATTGAAAACATGTTCTTATGGCAGCTTTTCTGCATATATTTACTGCAATCTGTTCCATTGGCATTCATTCCAAGCACTAACTCTTGGAATCCAAACTGAGTCCATTCTTCAGTTCTTATTTCTTACTACTTTATAATTATTTTATTTGATTTATGTATATATATATATGTATATACTTCATTTGCATGTGATAATAGCTCACAGATAAAGGGATTTTGCATAAAACAGTGGATATAAGGAATCAACAATAAGAAACATGATTTTTGTGAATTATTACATGTACAATGAACCAAAAGTATTTTAAAACGTAATACGGTATAGTCTCTTTACATTGGGTAGAAGCATAGCTTCTTGCAGAGCTCACATTGTTTGTTGGAATGCTGTATTATGCACAGATTTCTCTCTGAGAAACTATGATTCTGAATGATTAGCCAGTTCTATTCTCTGTGCTTCTCTCAAAGGCATATGAAAAAATATTAAATCCAACAGACCATATGGATTTTAGTTAGAAAGGGCCAGGTCAGTCTCTGAAGACTATCATTAAGTAGATTTGATTTGAGATCTTCAAAGAAAGTATAAGAAATGCTGTTCCCCCTATTAATCATAAGAAAATATTAATAAAGTCATATCAGGCAACAATACAGTGTTTTATATGCATTAACCTACTGCCAAATATTTTATTTGGTATTCCACTTGACTGTAATTACACACTCCCTCTTTTTTAGGTTCCTTTGTCTTTGCGGTTACAGTCACAGATGCTGACATTGGACCAAATTCTGAACTGCATTATTCTCTTTCGGGTAGACACTCGGAAAAATTTCACATTGACCCACTGAGGGGAGCTATTATGGCAGCTGGACCACTAAACGGAGCTTCAGAAGTGACATTTTCTGTACATGTTAAGGATGGTGGCTCATTTCCAAAGACAGATTCTACAACAGTGACTGTTAGATTTGTGAACAAGGCAGATTTCCCTAAAGTCAGAGCCAAAGAACAAACATTCATGTTTCCTGAAAACCAACCAGTAGGCTCTCTTGTCACCACCATTACAGGGTCCTCCCTGAGAGGAGAACCTTTATCCTATTACATTGCCAGTGGGAATCTTGGCAATACTTTCCAAATTGATCAATTAACAGGGCAGGTGTCCATTAGTCAACCTCTGGACTTTGAAAAGATACAAAAATATGTTGTGTGGATAGAGGCCAGAGATGGAGGTTTTCCTCCTTTCTCCTCTTATGAAAAACTTGATATAACTGTATTAGATGTCAATGATAATCCCCCCATTTTTAAGGAAGATCCATTTGTATCTGAAATATTGGAAAACCTCTCTCCTCGAAAAATACTTACTGTTTCAGCAATGGACAAGGACAGTGGACCCAATGGACAATTAGATTATGAAATTGTTAATGGCAACAAAGAAAATAGTTTCAGTATCAATCATGCTACTGGTGAAATTAGAAGCATTCGACCTTTAGACAGGGAAAAAGTATCTCATTATGTGCTCACCATAAAATCTTCAGACAAAGGTTCCCCTTCTCAAAGTACCTCAGTAAAAGTCATCATTAACATTTTAGATGAAAATGATAATGCCCCTAGGTTTTCTCAGATATTTAGTGCCCATGTTCCTGAGAATTCCCCCTTAGGATACACAGTTACACGTGTCACAACTTCTGATGAAGACATTGGTATCAATGCAATTAGTAGATATTCTATAATGGACACAAGTCTTCCATTTACAATTAATCCCAGCACAGGGGATATTGTCATTAGCAGACCTTTAAATAGGGAAGACACAGAACGTTACAGAATCCGAGTTTCTGCACATGATTCTGGTTGGACTGTAAGTACAGATGTCACAATATTTGTGACAGATGTGAATGACAATGCTCCAAGATTTAGCAGACCCTCCTATTATTTAGATTGCCCTGAACTTACTGAGATTGGCTCCAAAGTGACTCAGGTATCTGCAACAGATCCCGATGAGGGATCAAATGGACAAGTGTTTTATTTTATAAAATCTCAGTCAGAGTATTTCCGGATTAATGCCACCACTGGAGAGATTTTCAATAAACAGATCTTAAAATACCAAAATGTCAGTGGCTTCAGTAATGTGAACATTAACAGGCATAGTTTTATAGTGACATCTTCAGATCGAGGTCATCCTTCCTTACTTAGTGAGACAACAGTTACCATCAACGTAGTGGACAGTAATGACAATGCCCCTCAGTTTCTTAAAATTAAATATTTCACTCCAGTCACCAAAAATGTTAAAGTTGGTACAAAGTTAATCAAAGTTACTGCAGTAGATGACAAAGATTTTGGACTGAATTCTGAAGTGGAGTATTTCATTTCTAATGAAAATCATTTAGGAAAATTTAAGTTGGACAATGATACAGGTTGGATTTCAGTGGCATCTTCCCTGATTTCTGACTTAAATCAAAACTTTCTGATCACGGTCACTGCGATGGATAAAGGAAACCCCCCACTTTCTTCCGAAGCAACTGTTCAGATAACTGTCACTGAGGAAAACTACCACACACCTGAATTCTCTCAAAGCCACATGAGTGCAACTATCCCTGAGAGCCACAGTATCGGCGCCATTGTCAGAACTGTTTCTGCCAGAGATAGAGACGCAGCTATGAATGGCTTGATTAGGTACAGCATCTCTTCAGGAAATGAAGATGGCATTTTTGCAATCAATGCCTCCACAGGTGTATTAACACTAGCCAAAGCTCTCGATTATGAACTATGCCAGAAACATGAAATGACGATTAGTGCTGTAGATGGAGGATGGGTTGCAAGAACCGGTTACTGTAGTGTGACTGTGAATGTGATTGATGTGAATGACAATTCTCCAGTATTCCCCTCTGATGAATATTTCCCTACTGTTTTGGAAAATGCCCCAAGTGGAACGACCGTTATCCACCTAAATGCAACAGATGCTGACTCTGGGACAAATGCTGTGATCGCATACACTGTACAGTCATCTGACAGTGACCTCTTTGTCATTGACCCTAACACAGGAGTCATAACCACTCAAGGCTTCTTGGATTTTGAAACCAAGCAGAGCTACCATCTTACTGTGAAAGCCTTCAATGTCCCCGATGAAGAAAGGTGTAGCTTCGTCACTGTTAATATACAATTAAAAGGGACAAATGAATACGTGCCTCGTTTTGTTTCCAAACTTTACTATTTTGAAATCTCAGAAGCAGCTCCTAAAGGTACTATTGTTGGAGAAGTGTTTGCCAGTGACCGTGATTTGGGCATTGATGGAGAAGTACACTATTTGATTTTTGGTGATAGTCGAAAGAAGGGTTTCCAGATCAACAAGAAGACAGGACAAATTTATGTCTCTGGAATTCTTGATAGAGAAAAAGAAGAAAGGGTGTCTTTGAAGGTATTGGCCAAGAATTTTGGCAGCATTAGGGGTGCAGATATAGATGAAGTCACTGTAAATGTCACTGTACTTGATGCCAACGACCCACCCATTTTTAGTCTAAACATCTACAGCGTTCAGATCAGCGAAGGGGTCCCAATAGGAACTCATGTGACCTTTGTCAGTGCCTTTGATTCAGACTCTATCCCCAGCTGGAGCAGGTTTTCTTACTTCATTGGATCAGGGAATGAAAATGGTGCCTTTTCTATTAATCCACAGACAGGACAGATCACCGTTACAGCAGAATTAGACCGAGAAACTCTACCCATCTATAATCTCTCGGTTTTGGCTGTTGATTCAGGGACCCCCTCAGCTACAGGAAGTGCCACTTTATTGGTCACCCTGGAAGATATAAATGATAATGGGCCAATGCTGACCATCAGCGAAGGAGAAGTCATGGAAAACAAACGCCCGGGAACTCTGGTGATGACCCTTCAGTCCACTGATCCTGATCTCCCTCCAAATCAAGGTCCCTTTACTTATTACTTGCTGAGCACGGGTCCTGCCACCAATTATTTTAGTCTGAACACGGCTGGAGTTCTGAGCACAACGAGAGAGATCGATAGAGAGCAAATTGCAGACTTCTACCTGTCCGTGGTTACTAGGGATTCTGGTGTTCCTCAAATGTCTTCCACAGGAACCGTGCATATCACAGTTATAGACCAGAATGACAATCCTTCACAGTCTCGAACGGTGGAGATATTTGTAAATTATTACGGCAACTTGTTTCCCGGTGGGATTTTAGGCTCTGTGAAACCACAAGATCCGGACGTATTAGACAGCTTCCACTGCTCCCTTACTTCGGGAGTTACAAGCCTCTTCAGTATTCCAGGGGGTACTTGTGATCTGAATTCCCAGCCGAGGTCCACAGATGGCACATTTGATCTGACCGTCCTTAGCAATGATGGAGTTCACAGCACAGTCACGAGCAATATCCGAGTTTTCTTCACTGGATTTTCCAATGCTACAGTGGACAACAGCATCTTACTTCGTCTTGGTGTACCAACAGTAAAGGACTTCTTGACTAACCACTACCTTCATTTTTCACGCATTGCCAGTTCACAGCTGACAGGCCTAGGGACTGCTGTGCAACTGTATGGTGCATACGAAGAAAACAACAGAACTTTTCTTTTGGCAGCTGTGAAGCGAAATAATAATCAGTACGTGAATCCCAGTGGTGTAGCCACCTTCTTTGAAAGCATCAAAGAGATCCTTCTCCGGCAGAGTGGAGTAAAGGTAGAATCTGTGGACCATGACTCGTGCATTCATGGCCCATGTCAGAATGGAGGGAGCTGTATAAGAAGACTGGCTGTGAGCTCCGTGTTAAAGAGCCGTGAGAGTCTCCCAGTCATCATCGTAGCAAACGAACCTCTGCAGCCTTTCTTATGCAGGTGTCTGCCGGGATACGCTGGTAGCTGGTGTGAAATAGATATAGATGAATGCCTTCCATCCCCTTGCCACAATGGGGGGACCTGTCACAATTTAGTGGGAGGATTTTCATGCAGCTGCCCAGATGGCTTCACTGGTAGAGCCTGTGAGAGAGATATCAACGAGTGCCTGCCTAGTCCTTGCAAGAATGGTGCCGTCTGCCAGAATTTTCCAGGAAGCTTCAACTGTGTTTGCAAATCTGGATACACAGGTATGACAATGTTTTACTTTTCTCACTGACTTTAGCCATGTCAAGTATCATAGAAAGGAATGAATTTTGTCATTCATAAATGATTTTCCACAAAAACAGGCATAATCATAACAAATGTTTTTAAGGATTTACAATTCTCACAAGAGAGCCTATGAGGTGGGGACATTTTCTAGTTTTTACAGACAAGGAAGTAGAATTAGAGAGAGGCTAAGTAAGTTTTCCAAGGTGATGCAGTTACTTTGTTGTAGTGTCAGTATTCAAGTCTACACAGTTAATTTCAGAGTTTAAGCTCTTAGTCAATCTGCTCAGTGTCTCTAAGAAGAGCTGAAAGAGAATAATATCTTCTTAAAAGAGTGTTCTAAAGTTTAAAGGACGTGGTGTATATAAAGCTTAAGACCTGGACCATTTTACGTGCTAAATAATAGTTAACAATTATTGTTGATTCTTTTATCATCAGCATTTTTATGATCTTTGAAAATCATAATCATCATTATTATTGAAATGTGATCCACATTGTGAGGAGAATACAGCAAGAATCATGTTTTAAGACTGAGATTAAAATGGTATTGTTATTTCTAGTAGTTGGGTAGAAAGAATAATTGGCTGATTTCTCAAGAAAGCCAGAACAAAACCGAGCCACAATTTACCTTGACATTTTAGAAGCAGCATTAAATATATAGCAGAAAATCTATTCAACTAGTCTTTAGCATCCTAATAGGAAGTGATGTCCATGCATACAAATATCTTTATCTGTTTCTATTTCTAATCTCTGTATCTATCTATATACCTATCATCATTATTACTATCTATCATAATTATCCATTTATGTATCCTCTATTAGCTGATCAGTCATTGATGTTCCTTTGAATGTGAATAAATGTTATGCTGTGGGTAAGTTTGAGGGCAGAAAAATCTATCTTATAATTTGTACACTATACATTTTTAGAACATACATATTACCTTGGGTTGCTCTGTAGTGTTTACAAGCACAGTTTAAAGTACTAGTACTATAGGTAGAATCAGGATAGATTATTTTAGATTTTTATAGATGTATTGCAGAATAATACTTTAAAAGAAATTTTTAAGTAAACACATTTGGATACCATGTTTTTGAGATTGTCCATCCTGTGTATAATTATGGTTTTATATTTGGAGAATTAAGCTTCATGATAGTAATATAAAGCAAGTCTGAAAAAGTTGAAGCAGAACATACAGGCTTTGGCTTCTAACAAAATAATGTCCTTGAAATATAAATGAAGAAAAGGGACAAAAGGCATGTATAATGGAAAGAATAATAGCTTTGGTAGAATTTGATTTACCTATAGCTTTTGGGAAGTCACCTAACCTTGCTGACCTTCAATTTCTCCATCTGGAAAATGGGGATAATTGTAATTACTTATGTTTTAGGGTTGTTATAATGAGTAAATATTATGTTTGTAGAACACCTAGCACAGTGCCCAGCATTCTATAAGTGGCCATGCCAATTGGTAATATTAGTAATAATATTAGTATAGTGGTAGTAATAGAGTATCCCACAAAATTTTCAAAAAGACAGGAAGGCTCAGTAGCAGAAGATAACTGTGAGTCTTACCAGAGTTGTGTCTTAGGATCATGAGTAATAGGGCTATATACATGTCGAGTTGAGGATTTCTAGAAAATTTTCCTCACTCTTTCCTACCCACCCCCAAAAAATTGCTTCCTCAACTGAGAACTCAATAATAAAGAATTCTTTTCCTTGTCCTATTATGGTAGAATTCACTTATTCACAAAGGTTTAGATTGAGTTTACATTAAGTCCTAGGATGAAGAAAATGCAAAAGCATTTGTTCTTGATAGAGAACAGTAAAAGTGCCACTGGTGTGGTGAAGGTATCATAAGCTGATTTCACCGTTCAAATATCATTCAAGTTTTTTCACTGGTAGAATATAAACCTGAACCCTGCCAGAAGGGAGACTGGAAAAGGAAGTTTTCAGACTTGCAGCCCCTGCAATACAGAAAGAAAGGAATGAGGCTGAATGTCAACAGATAATATCTGGCATAAAAAGTATTATTATTTTGCCTATTTTACATTGTAGAAAATTGAAGCTACACTCTAAGTGACTGTAAGGCCAGAGCTGCCAAAGTCTATATAACACAGTCTCTTTCTGTAGGGAAGTTTACTTGAAGTTACATATTAACATTACATACTTCTCCTCGAAGTTCACTGCTGTCTCCATTTGCACCGATGGAGATAATCCAACTGATCAGGACTGACGTAAACAAACATAAACCTGGGTAATTAATATGACTCTTACATTTTTTGAAATCATGTAATTCATTGTTTCAAATTGTATATGACCAAGTCAGCCAGTAAAACTAGCAGATAAAGTCTGATAGTTTTATTTCTTGTGTTTCATTTTGCAGGAAATAACATAACAAAACACATGGTCACAAATATTAATCCATACTTTAAGTCAAGAATATATTGTATGGTTAATGTTCTTTGTAAAGTTAATTTCTGAAGGATCTTTCTGAGTATCTCTGCCAGGTACCCTGACTCAGGAAGACAGCACTGATACACTAAAACATCTTAAAGATCTAGTCAGAGCTAAGAATCCAGAAGACAGAATTCATACTTACGTATATATGTGTGCCTCATAAAATGAATTTTTAAAAAATTACTCATACTGGCTAAATTTTACTTCTGTTAACATTAATTAAATACTAGTGCCTTAGTAAAGCCTTGCTTCTTCAAGGACTGTATGTATTCACATATTTGCTGACCATCAGAAATATTTCAAATCACCTATGTCTTTCATACTCTGTTTACTTTCGTGAACTTTCCCTTGCATTTTATGAGTGGTTTTCGAAGTCTAAGGAATTACAAATTGGAGCTGTGAGATTGTCTGAGCTTTCTGCTTAAAATGATCCTCAGCCACTAACCCCCCATCTCACACACGCTCTCTCTCTGTCTCTTTCACAAACACCACTGCATATTTTATGTGCATATTAGTCCATTTTCATAGCTATAAAGAAAATACCTGAGACTGGGTAATTTATAGAGGAAAGTGGTTTATTTGGTTCACACTTCTGCAGGATGTATAAGCAGTGTGGTGCCAGCATCTGCTTCTGGTGAGGGCTTCAGGGAATTTCTAATGAAGGCAGAAGGTGAAGGGGAGGAGGCATGTCACCTGGTGAAAAATGGGAGCAAGAGAGGGAGGAGGAGGTGCCAGCCTCTTTTAAACGACCAGCTCTCGCGTGAACTAATAAAGGAGAACCCACTCATTATTTCGGAGAGGACAGCAAGTCATTCATGAGGGATCCATCACCATGACCCAAACACCTCCTCCCAGGTCCCACATTCCGCACTGGGGACCAGATTTCAACATGAGATTTGGAGGGGCCAAAAACATCCAAACTATATCAGTGTGGAGTTAGAAATTGTGCTAAAGATTGGAAGAGTGAGGGGCTTATGAATTGATGCAAACTGATAGACTTTATCCTCAGAATCCCATGGGGAGCAATTACGTCTTAGCCAAACAGAGATTTTGTGTAGATAACATCCTATAAGGATGCAAGTATGAAAATGAAAATTCTAGAAAAAAATATGAAGGGATATAGTTATTATCATATTGTCACCAATTTATTCCTGAAATATTTTTAAGGTTTATTTTTAAGTTTGTAACCATGCATATATAATAAATATGAAATAACAATATTTCTGAATGAATGAATGATTTGAGGGGATGAATTTGTCTGTATAACTTGCATTTCTGATCTCTTTTTCTTAGTTACTGGAAAAAGAACCAAAAGGAAATACAAAAAAAAAAAAATAGATTGTAACATATTCAGTTACAATCACTTTATGTTTCATTGCTAAGGAAATTTTCCAATAATTTAATTTTTATATCACTAAATGGAACTTTGATTAGCTGTAGTATGGACTGTTAGAAAAACGAATAAAGTTTTTTGTAACGTAGGCCATGCAAAAAATTAATTTCTAAATTTTTACAAAATGTAATGATACAAAAAATTACATCAGTTGTCAATATGCTTCAGTAAATCAAAATATGTATATTTCATATTATTCATGCTTCAAAATTCCAGGGGATCCTAGAGGAAAGCATTAGCCTAATAACTGCAAATCTACTATTTCTTTTCCAATACAAATGAAAGTGTATTGCATTTAATAGAACGATAATTAGCCAACACAATTATAGCCAGTAACCACCTCAGCATTTGTCTTCCTGCTCCTAATTTTTCACTGCTTGCAGCACATCCCTGGCATTAAGTCTTTCGTTGTGACGAATAGTATCATAAAATGCAGCATGTAGACAGAGCTTATTTCTAAACCTGGATCTCTTATAACATGTTTAGTTCATAGCCCCTTTAACCTTTTCCATTCACTTTCACACATCTGGATGCATTTTAGGTGTAGTATTTGGAATAATGCCAGGGGTTTACTACCATACGGAGAAATTTTACTATGTTCTCAACCAAGTCCTGATATTTCAGGCAGGATGAGATTTGTCCATTCATCACTTTTATGTCATTTGACACTATAATCAGTAATATTTTTAAAGATATAAAAAGTTATATACAGTCTGTGCATAGTAATTTTACTGAGAAACTTGCCAAATGTTTGCTTTTATAAAGATAGAAGGAGTAACTGAGTGTCGTTCTTTTAAAATCACTACAGTCATATATTAATCTTGATGATCATGGGACCAGAAAACCATAGAATATTAAAAAAATTTAGTGAATAGATAAGAAATGAAATTTTCTTTGAGATATAGACCAGTGGCTGATGTAAGAGAGGATATAGGGTGCAAGTCTTGTTTTGATTTTATGTCTAAGAATGAAATTAGGCAGTTTACCTTAGGTAATACATTAACTTATTAAGGCATTAATGCCTTATAGTTCTAGTAACTTAAATGCTTCTTATTTTTGCAGAAAATAAGCATGTATTTGTAAGCTTATCATGAATATTATGTATGTAACCATACATAATCATTTGTAGCCTTATTGAAGTTGTGTTTGTATTTGTGCTCGTTATCAAATACAAAGGTAAAAATACAAAAATAAAAAAGGTATCTTTTTTTTTTTTTTTTTACCTTTCTTACTGGCAACCCTTGTCAAAACGTGGTATTTTTTCTTCTTTTTGATGTAAAAAACCCATAATACTATTCAGCAGGATATTTAGATGGACCATCTTCCTGGTGCCTTTAACAATAACGGGAAACAATTGCATAATGTGCAAAAAACAGCTACTTTCCATGAGAATCATAAAAATGTTTATAAGCATAAATACATAAATATTCAGAATGAATAGCAAACATATTTTAGAATTATATTTATTAATAACATAATCAATTTAGGTATAACGTGGACTTTGATATTTGCACATCCTTCCCCCTCTCTGTGTGTAAATACAAGAGATACAAAAATACTTGTACTAGTCTAATACATATATATCTATGATATAAGATATTAAATAGAGGGCTACATGAATTATAGGATATGAAAAGTTATCATATCCTCATGGGGTGGTCTAGTTTAACATCTGAGAATAAATTCAGCTCTGCTCTACACAGCTCAACATTAAAATGTGTTATTGGACAAGTAAAACTTGAAGATACATCCTTGTTGAAAAGACCATAGGTGATCACAATACATTCCGTTTATGTTTAACACATCATCACATCTTCTGTCCCTGAAGATAAAGATACAGGCTCAATTTCTCCTGGAAGTTTAAAGCATAATGTTGGAAAGTCTTTGGATACCCTGGCCTCCTATTATGCATTTATTTTCATCTTCAGCAATTGCTATTCCTCATGTGCTAAGAATTTACACTTCTTGAAGCACATCTCCTTCTATCTCTGATAAATACTATATGTCAACACAATTAATTGATGGATGTCAAAGCAATGAGATCAGTTTATTCTTTTAAACAGCTGCTATGACAGTAAACATATCTTGTTAGAAAAAGACCTCTTGCATTCAAGAGGCATGGATGCCTAATTTTGTGCAAGTCCTATCAGTATACTTGCAAGCCTGAAGGCAATGACAACTATTGTTAATTGACTTGCAGCATTAATTAAGTTAATGATCCAAGATTTTGTTTCACAGTGCTTCAACACATCAGATTATTTTACCAGGAGCCTGTTAGAATAATTCAAACTATTGCATTCTCTGATAATCATTATGCCATTAATGCTACAATTTAAGTAGATAGACTTGCAAAGAACAATGCAGAATTTGTTGTTGATTTCTAATTGGGTAATAAAGCATAACCTTTCCAAATCTGAGAAATATGCATTTAGAGCCTTTCTTTTGATTCTAAGTAAGTTATGACACCCTTTGTTCATACAAAAGAAACAGGTATCTTAAGTAATAATTTAAATGAAAATACTAAGCTTTCAAACTGTCTTTGAATCTAAAGATCTAGTATGACAACCTCTTTGAGATCATGAATTGTAAAAATGTTTACTCATTACAAAGAGAACTAAAACTAAATTTTTGAATGGTAAACATTTACATACCCTACCGCCACCAAGTTAAATCTATTTTTTTCCCAAACTCAACAATGCATTTCTTTATTTAACCCCAAGCAAAGCTATCTTATACATTTTGATAATTATCTACTAAGACAAAATAAGAAAATAAAATCATTTTAAATTACAATGTTAAATGACATGTTGAATTTTTTTTTTTACCAATTTCTACTTAGAATATTATATACGCAAAGAATCAGATTCTATTGAGAATTAAAGGTTTAAAGGAAATTCATACTCAAAGCTAATATTTTCTTAGTTCGTAACCGCTTCTACTACTTCTGTAGTCACTGCATATTTTAAAACATGAATAAGTCTTTATTTTAGGATGTCTTTCCACCCCTGACTTTGGACTAACTGCAATAGCCTATAGTTTATATTTGAATTAAACTCACATGTCTGTGTTGTATAATTTTGTAATGGGTAAATAAGATAACCGATTTATGCAAATTATACACAAAAAGAACAATACCTACATTTCTATCATTGTTGTTTAAACCAAGATATATAGAGGTAGTATTTCCAAACAAAGTTCAAAAAAGATATAGTTGAGATATCCAGGAACAATGATTTGAGTTTTTATACTCATGTCTTCTTCTTAGAGAGCACATACATCCAAGTATTTCAGAAAGTGTACATGACAGTACCCCTCCAAATTGGTTATCCTTGGTTCCCCATTTCCAGTCTTGGCAATTTTGTAATCTACTAACAGGTTTTCATCACATAAAGGCTATGTTGACCCTACTATAAAATATATGAATCTATGTACTCAATACATGTTACTTTTAACACAAGTCTAAACTAAATTTTCAGAAAAAGAAAGCAAAAAAACAAAAGCCATACTTAATTCAGTAGCACATGTGAAAATTACGTATGCTTTTGCAGTGAAAAGAAAATTGAAGGGGTGGGATGTGACTTTCCTGATGGCAAATAATCAAAAGTATAGCTAGTAGGTCTTACGTATTCTCTGCCGGGCAATACTATGTTGTATCAAGAAAAAAAATATCCATATCTCTAAAATGGCCTGTCAGATATCCAGCTGGAAAACAAAATAGGAAGGAGCTCTTCAATGAAACAGCAACTCTCTGGTTTGAAATCAAGCACAAACTTACAGGAGGAAAGTTTTCCTACCTGTTTCTCAAATGTAACGCACCGCTACAATACTTAAAACCTGATTTCTGTGCCCCAAGGTTAGTAACTTGTTTATTTCCATGTTCTCCCCTCAGAGTAGAAAAGTATTCTGAAATTCTGTTAGCTCAGTGTCTTGCCTTGTAAGGAGGTTCCCAATATTATTTATAAAGGAAAAAATGTGTTCATGATCCTGTGATGTACAGAAACAGTCTCAGTTAGCAGTGTCATGAGGTCTGACTCACACTTATAATTTCAGACCAGAACAATCATGGCTCCATAATCAAACCACAAAAACAAAACTAAGTTAAACAAAACTTTGGCAATGTTTTAAGCATAGTTATTATGCTGAAATGGATTATCTACGCTCAACATTAGGTCTAATCGTGCATGAAAAATGTATATGCTCTCTTGAGATATTTGCATTAGACAATCATGTTGGGAAGGAGAAAACAGCTTTACAGAAACAAACTCTAAGGTAATTAAAGCCCTTCTGTCAATGAATGAATATGAAATAAGAACTCTAAAATATCTCACTATTTTATGGAATTTATGAAATATGTCTTATGGAAAAACTACATTGTTTTAACATATATATTAAATTATTACAATAATTTAAAATTACAGAACAGTGGCATTAGAACATATTTAAGTTTATGTAAAAATAAACAAACAACAATAAAAACAAGTGGGATTTATACCCTAAGTTTTGTCCACTATGTGATCAACTATTCAATCAAAGCTTTGTTAAAGCTGGATATGGGAGCAGAAGACCTAAATTGGTCTGTGTCATAGTCTTAAAATTTTTCAGGCAAGATATTAGCTTTCAAGGCCCCTTTCTCCTTCACCTGTGAAATGTAAATATTTTCCGTGTATGGATTAAGTCCCCCTACTAAGATGCAAACATCATGTAAGACCCTTTTTTGCTTTCTTCGCACTATAGTCCCATCTGCTATCAAGCCTGGCCCATAATAATCAATACTGGTTGATTCAACTTAACACATGATGTATGAAAAACGTCTTTTTCAACTGAAAAATTTGCTTCTTAGGTGATATCTTTTCAAAAAAAAGACAAATCTTCATAAATATTTGAAAATGTTTGACGTGTTTTATCATTTCTTACTTTGCTTTGCAACAGGAATGTATAAGTTCAGGGATATTTCTTGAGAGTAGAAGGATTGTAGTTTGACAAATAAGTTAAATAAGATGAATTCTTATCTTTGAAAAATCTGAATCAAGAAAATCTCTACAGTGAAAAGAATGCTATGAAGGTTTGAACTCTCCATCTGTAAAACGTAAAAGACGAAGGGACATTGGCAAAGGAAACAAAGTCAGTGAAAGCATTGAAATATTTTCACCATGTCATTTTCCTGAAAACAGTATTTTCATCCAAGATGATTATGCAAATAATTTCCTAAAGAGTATAATATGCATCTTTACAATAGAACAACTAAATAATATTTTGAACTCTGAAATATCATTTCAATTTCCTTATGTCAAATAAAATGTTTTTATAATTCTTTTCTCCAAGATATGCCTCAGGAGAGATTTTTGCATATAGTAATGCTGTAATGATGTTAATATATTTATAAGATTTTTAAACAAATTTGATACATTTTAGGGAAATTGTGTGAATCTTCAGTAAATTACTGTGAATGCAACCCCTGCTTTAATGGTGGCTCCTGCCAGAGTGGTGTGGATTCATATTATTGTCATTGTCCATTTGGTAAGTATAACTTATTTGTTGATACAAAATATCAGTCTATTTTGGCACACAGTTTAGCAAGTTTGTTTTATTATGGCCACGAGTGATTAAGAAAATACTGTTTTACACAGGAAGTTTTCTAAAATAAAATCTTAAATCTTTAAAATTTTTGAAGTTAATTATATAAATTCCTTTTACTAAATAGCATTGATAATTACTGGAAAAATAATCAACTTAAGATAATTGAATCAATGTCTCCCTAAGACATTTCACCTCAAATATTTATGGACGCCTTATTTTGAGCCTAGAACTTACCAAATAAAAAAATCCTTTAAGCACTATTTGACACTGCTTTCTATTTAAAATCTTTAAAAACAGTCAAAGTGTTTTTTTGTTTGTTTTGCTTTTGCTTTTTACTTTGTTCTTTACATTAATCCAACCACTGCTATTAGTAGGATTTAATAACTCAAGCTTGCAGTTTTCATGATAAGTTTTTTTGTAGATAATACTACATGACTCATAAAAATTCAGACTAATGTATTTTGAGGAAGAAAGTTGTTAAAGAGAACTTTTTTTTTACACATACATGTTTATTCATCTTAGTGGAAGGAACTAAAGGTTCCTTCCAGGTCTTACTCAAATGTTACCCGTTACTGGGCCAGCCAAGGACTATGAGAACAGTTTAGGAGAAAGCTTTTATATTAATTTGTTTTGTTCCATAAGTTTGTGAACATTCCCTTTGTTTAAAGGTTGCTTAATCCCAAAACATAGACTTTATCTCCAAATGACCCTGTCTTTTTCCTTAAGCAAGAAAGATGATTGTTCTAGACTTTCCTAGGATGTATTACTATGCTATATAGACCTGAAAAGTGAAGTTCAATTTATAGTACTGAATAGAATTTGAAATATGAGCTTTCTAGTAACCAGTAACATATACTGTGTTATTCATTTTCAACAAATTCTGTGACTCTATTTTTTATTAAGCATAACATCAATAGAATGATATAGATAAAACAGAATATAAAAATATCTCATTTTGATCCACCTATTTCACCAATGGTTTGAGGCCCAGAAATTGAGTGATTTGTCCAAAGTCAAAAAATGAAATTCAAACAAAACTACCATAGGATAAGATAGTGACTAGAAC
The DNA here is from genome assembly GCA_004363605.1 of Indri indri. Classification (NCBI taxonomy): domain Eukaryota; kingdom Metazoa; phylum Chordata; class Mammalia; order Primates; family Indriidae; genus Indri; species Indri indri. The sequence goes on from RJWJ010015675.1 coordinate 27,611, forward strand.
ACAAATTTTATTTTCAGTCCAGTATGACAGTCATCACATCCTTCCTTTATAAAATGTCCTTGAGATTCTCACCAGGAATGCCCATGAAGTAATTAAAGCTATATCAAGGTCAAAATAACCACAACTTTAGATCTCCTAACATTTTTCCTTTCTTTCCATGGTCTCTTATAATTTTAAACGGTGCTGCTTTCTACAGATAACTGTGGTCAGGTTTTATGGTTTTACTTGGGTTTTGGAATAAAAGATAAGGGGATCGGAGTGGAAAGTGGAAAATATTTTCAAATGACTGAACAGAGCTGTTTATATTTTTAGGGACTCCTTTACATTCCAGTTGCAAATATGAGGATTTACGAAAATCAATAGCAAATAGTAACAAGTTGTTGCAGTGGTATAGCTGATAAAACAGTTGTTGATTGTTAGGTGAAGTGTTTTGGGGTCCAAATGTACCTTCCTCTCACCCTACCAGACATCTCCAAGGAAAGGGAAATAGCAGAATATAAATTAAAATAGACATAGGTCACACGTAATTGGCAGTGCAGACTTCTCCTGTATCCTTCCAGTGGTAAAGACAAAAAAACGTTATTTCAACTTAGATATTGTTAGTTGACGACATAAACACTTATAAAATAAAACAAAACAAAAACCCGTGATACACCAATACATAATTTGAGACTACAAACATAGAATTAAAAGGAAACAGGATTTTTCTTCTCATATTGAATGAGAAGAAATATACAAATAACAGTGGCAGGTAGAATGCCTCAAGCAAATAGCCAGAGATAATTACACATGTATCCCATAGAACAACACTTAAACTATCATTGTGAAGTTAAGAAAATTTTTTGCACTATTTATCTTCTCATTAGTAAAAGACAGGCTGTTTGGATTTTTAAAAATTTTTTAGATGCTTATTTTTTGGGGATTTGTTTTAGGAAAAACATAAAGTGCTTCTGATTTTACAAAGACAGCCTATATAATTATAACTTCTTAGAATTGCTTTGTTATTATATATGTAGTATATATATATATACACACTGTGTATATGTGTATATGCATAATATCCTATATATTAAATTATGGAGTGTGTATATAGGTGTGTGTTATATGTAATTACTAAAATATTATATATAAATTTCTCCATTAAGTAATTTAGATTTCATTTAATATAATACATACACGCATTATCCCATATTAGAGTAATTTTTATGACTTCTCTTGACCTTTAGATTTATTTCATGGCATTCTATTTGAAAGGCAGATTTAAAATACTCATTACATTCTATTATTATATTTCAAAGACAAGAAGCTACCTTTCTGTAGAAGCAGTAACAAAATGCTTTAAGAAGAAAAAAAAATCCACAACAAAATTTTCATGTTTGAAAATACAGAATCAGTTTGAATAGAAATGTGAAACATCTTTCCAGTATTTCCATATTTTCTACATATATTTATGTTCAAATTTTAAGTACACCTTTATAGATTAATTAAAATTGAATCAGGAGACACAAGAATGGGCACATAGTACAAATTTTTTGTCTGTAATCTTTCTATTTCATTTATATGCTTTATCTTTGCTTTTTCTTTAACTTCATTTACTCTTGCTGTATATATAATGTATACATAATATAATAATATATATTTAATATAAGTAAACAGAATTCATTATACATAAATATTAATTATATGCATATAAATATATAAAATATAAATGTATGATATAATATATATTATATGAAAATGCAGATATGCCATGTATAATATATAGGATATGTAATATATATCATTTGTATAATTGCTTGCCTTTTCTTCAACTTCAGTTAAAGATTTAATGTAATAAATTATACATATTTTCTACTCATTTATAATCAATATTATCTCAGTCTGGACAGAAAAGGGAAAGGTGAGTGACACAGTTTTTATATCAGCTTCTAGGCCATTTTAATTTAAAGAATGTTTGTATATAAAATGAGGTATAGTCAAAACAACTAAACAATTAGTAGATCTGGTCTCAAATTTTGGCTGTTTCCCATGGTTCTGTGACCCTGGGCAAATTTTAAATACTTTGTAAAATAATGGCATTGGTTCCTTCGAGCTGAACAATTCTCTGATTCTAAATGTAATGCAAAAATAAATAAATAAGTCAATGTAATGCATTTACTAGAGCTATAAAGCCAAAATTAAGAAATAAAACCTTTGCAAGTTAATAAGAATCATGATGTGTATTGGCATAGGTTAATTTTCCAATCATTTGCCACAGTCTACTAATTTTTGTGGGAAAAGAATTTTGGCATAGCATTATAACATCAATAAAACTTTTCAAGTTTGAAAAAGAACCAGCATAAACAAATGGAAATTCCGAATTTCAGAAAAACAAAAAGCTATTTTAAAGTAGTCTTCTCTGAATCATACCCAAAGAGGGTATAAAACAAGAAAGAGATAAAGACCTAAGACAGTTATTTCCTTCCCTATAAGCCATGATTCCCCTTCTCTGCTGTTATGACCCTTGAAAATATCATGAATATAGACACTGATTTTTTTAAAAGTCAAAACAAATGAGTTTGCCATCTTAAATTGAATTTAAACTGTTTTTAAGAATTACATATTATGAAGGAAGTATCTTGGTTGAAAATTGCAAGCATATTAAAACCTTAAAAAGATTGATAACATAATTATGAAAGTTTTCCAGGAAAGAAATCTAATCAGGCATATTCCATTCCACTAAGTCCTTAAGTTTTAGAAGTGGGTCATATTTGGATACATTCCCTAATTGACCAATGAAAAATAATTACATTAGTTTATCATCTCTGTTATGAAGTTGATCAATTAGTTCTAATTCAGTTTTAGTTTAGATGATATTCTTTGGAGAGAAATAAAAAAGTTGTTCAAAAGCATGATTCATTTTGTAACTTAAAATATTTTAATCAAAATGATATAATAAAACTTCACTGGAATTTCATGTGTCAATTTGCCAATTTTCCCACCTACAGGTGTCTTTGGAAAACACTGCGAGTTGAACAGTTATGGATTTGAAGAGTTATCATACATGGAATTTCCAAGTTTGGACCCCAATAACAACTATATTTATGTCAAATTTGCAACAATCAAAAGTCATGCTTTATTGCTTTACAACTATGACAACCAGACAGGGGACCGGGCTGAGTTTTTGGCCCTTGAAATTGCCGAAGAAAGGCTAAGATTCTCTTATAATTTAGGCAGTGGTACCTATAAACTCACCACCATGAAGAAGGTGTCAGATGGACATTTTCACACTGTGATTGCCCGGAGAGCAGGAATGGTAAGACAGTTCATCCTACGTTATCTTCGTTCTGTTGTTCTTGTATATCCAGTGAATTAGGCCTTTAAGGAGAGCATGAATTGAGGTGCAAAGTTAAATTATGTTTATTCATCATTTGACCAAAGTAGTTATGAACTACAACAGTATTAGAAGTACTATTTTTCTTTCACTCATGATGACTACGCTGCTATCTCAAAAACATTAAAAGGGAGAAAGTAAAGAAAATAGCCTAGTGCATAAAAATTTTATTGATATTTCCTGTGTGTTTTTAAGGCTATGTCAGGACTATGCTTAAAACAGCTACTTTTCTTTCATAAGAATTTCTGCCACAACAGAAGAAACAATTTAGGAACAAGGGGAGAATATTTTTTTATAAATACATTACTGACCAAAGATGATATTTAATACTGATTTCAATATAGGACTATTCTTATTAATCCTTGTTACACTAGCACCTCAGTAATACTGCAATCTGTGAAGTCTACGATATAATACTGTGTTAGAATGAAATGGGTTTTTTTGGACTATCTAAGGTATTCTCAGAATTACAAATACATTATATTTGAGATTTTCATATTATACACAGGCATACCTTGGAGATATTGTGGGTTCGTTTCCAGACCACTGCAAAAAAGCAATTATCACAATAAAGCAAATATCATAATAAAGTGAGTCATGCAAATTTTTTGGCTTCCCAGTGCATATAAAAGTTATATTTACACTATACTGCAGTCTATTATAAAGTGTGCAATAGTGTTATGTCCAAAAAAAGTACATATCTTAAAAATATTTATTGCTAAAAAATGCTAACAATCACCTAAGCTTTCAGCAAGTGGTGATCTTTTTGCTGGTGAAGGGTCTCGCCTTAATGTTGATGGCTGCTGACTGATCAGGGTGGTGGTTGCAAAAGGTTGGGTTGGCTGTGGCAATTTCTTAAAATAAAACAACAGTGAAGTTTGCCATATCAACTGACTCTTCCTTTCATGAAAGATTTTTCTATGACATATGATGCTGTTTGATAGCATTTTACCCACAATAGAAATTCTTTTAAAATTGGAGTCAATCCTCTCAAACCCTGCTGCTGCTTTATCAAGTAAGTTTATGGAATATTCATAAATATTGATGTAACCATGAATATCGATCCTTCCATAATTAGAATAAATATTTGGAGATTGACATATGTATTTTGGGGGTTATTATAGCCACAATAATATTCTAAAACTGATAGGTGACCCTAATGAGTGAGAGCAGGTGTCACTTTACCCTAATTCTCCAAGCGTAGGTAAGATAACCGTATTTCTGAGATGTTGTCAAGCAGACTATTATGTAGAAGAGACCTCATGACCTCCAAAGTCCCTTTAAACTTCATGTACATTTGGTTTTATCAGATAAGGCCTTGGGAACAAGAAGTGAGTGGAGGAAGTTCTGTAAAGGATGTAGCCCATTTGTGCTACGTGGCCATAATAATCAAGTTTTAAATAAAACCAAGGTGAAAAAAATCTCTTCCATTATTACTTCAGTCTCCCTATTTCAGAAAATATCCAAATTAAGGCCCCTACTGTATTGTGAATTTGTTATTTTCTACAGTTCAAATGATTTTTGTTGGAAACTGGAAATATCATTAACCTCTCAGCTTTAAATCATTGCATAGTCAGGATAGAAACATATCAATTTACAGTGGTACTGGTAGACAAATTCAACAGTAAAAGAAAGAGTATTTAACTCTGAAGATTAAATTGCATGAGCTTCTGTTCAAATAAAACAGCCCCTTGGTTATTCTTTTTTTGAGTGGTGTCACTAAGCTTTTAGAAAATAAGAAAAATATATTGATCTGAAATATTAACAATGACTAACACAAAATTTAGATAATTCTAAGGTTATTTTTCTAGTTGAGGCATTCATAAATATCCATGTGATACTGTCTAGCTTATGATAGCTTCAGGGATCTCTAGAATGGATACTTTGTATGTAGACAGAGATGTGTTAAATCAGATAGTCGACATAACGTAAGTTGTATCATGAAAACTTAATACTGCTTTTGAGATTGAATGTCACTCAATTTTATAGATAACCGGAAAGAATCATAAGTACTGAAAAAGTTAACTTAATGAGGCATGAATGTCTTGGCAAAGAATTAAAAGTGCAAATGTTTCCTAAAAATGTTAGTATTCATTATAATTTAATTGAAAAGGCATCAAGGAAAAATTCACATGGTTCACCAGAGTTTATTGCATGGAACTTATAATAATTAACTCATAGAAATATTTAAAAATATGCTGGACAGTAATATTTGATGCACAGTTTATAAGATGATTATAAATTGACCCCAGTCATTATTTTTAAAATGTAAGATATTTAAGATAAATATTTACAAATATCCCATCTCAATATATCCCATCTAAATGTATGTTTTATGGACAGCACCTAAAAATAATAAGCAATATTGATAAAATTGGGATATTAAGGAAATGAATCATTTCCTTTCAGAATGAAAGTGACCTGATTCTGTAAGATGGAAAACCTGATATTTATCCTTTTTGCATGCAGGGGAGGTGTCATGTTAGTCAGCTTGCTTAACCTTTCTGTGCTGTTTCCTATATTTGCTTTGTCCTTATTAAAATTAACCTCAAATGGTAAGCATTCTGATAAATGGATACCTGCACAGTGTTTATATTTCTCTTAGACAAGTTCTACGATGTTGGACTAGTCCTGTTTTGTGGCATTCATAAATTTAGGTAGAACACTTTATTCTCTCTGTTGAGAGAAACTCTCAATCCTGCTATAATTCTGCATTGAGTTACGCCTCTTTTATGATTTACTGACCATTTTCTGAAATGCCACAATCTGAAGACCTTCCTTATAATTTCAACAAAGAAAATATGTAGGGTAGGTGGGAGGCGGGAGGAGGCGATGGGTATATTCACACCTAAAGGGTGCAGTGTGCACTCTCTGGGGGATGGACACGCTTGAAGCTCTGACTCGAGCATGGCAAAGGCAATATATGTAACCTAAACATTTGTAGCCCCATAGTATGCTGAAATAAAAAAATATGCAAAGTTTTGTCATTAGTCAAATGTTATTGAACTTTAGGGAACAAAGGAGAGGCATCACAGCACTGCAGAGTACAGAATAATATGGATATAAAACTTCGGTCTTAAACTGAACTGCAGCCATCTTCAATTGCTGACACTCAATGTGGAGAACACTGACTTCTTTCATATTCTCAGGCCTTTTGACCATAAATTTATGACTTTGGTTAGTGATTGAATGGAGTGTAGTGTGTGTGTGCGTGTGTGTGTGTGTGTGTGTGTGTGTGTGTGTATGTATATATATTTTACTCAATAGAAAGCTTTTTGCCTCAAGGGGATATGCATCCCTTAGAATGCAAAAAATGGCTACTGCTAGTTGTGATTTAAATATAATTGGGGAGTTTCTACTGTATAGCATTATATGATACAGCATTCTGATTATATAGAGATATGATGTAATATGTTATTTATAAATAATAATTCTTAACATAAATGAGAGAGCACTTATTTGATTTATTTATTTTTTCAAACTTTAATCCAAGGATTAAAATTTTCAGATTGCTATGATAATATTATGCTATATTTTCATAATCTTTTGTAAATAGGATGAAATATTATTAGAATAAGATTTTCCATAGGTTTTTGGGAGGTTTTTGTTTTGTTTTTTTGTGACACAGTCTCACTCTGTTGCCCAGGCTGGAATGCAATGGCATCATCACAGCTCACTGCAGCCTCAAACTCCTGGGCTCAATCAATTCTCCTGTCTCAGCCTCCTGAGTAGCTGGGACTATAGGCGCAGACCACCATACCCAGCTAATTTTTCTATTTTTTGTAGAGATAGGGTCTCACTCTTGTTCAGGCCAGTCTCAAACTCCTGGCCTCAAGTGACCCTCCCACCTCGGCCTCCCAGAGTGCTAGGATTACAGACATGAAACACCATGCCCGGCCTAGAATAAGATTTTTGAAAATCAAAAATTGAATGTTTTTTCAATTTGTTAGAGTAGCCGGATAGCAGAATAAACATTCTCTCTTAAGCATGTAACTCGAGGAAGATGTCCCAGACCTAAGGTATTCTGGGAAGATTGTAAGGAAGATTAATGGTATTTATCATTTCATCTATAAAACAAGGAGCAGGAGAAGATTTCTGAAAGCACCCTTCCACCTCTTTATATAAAGACAGTTATAATTTTAGTTTTGTAGATATCAAGGAAATACATGCTCATAATTTAATGTTATGTTATAATTATATTATATTACCTTTTATAGTACATTAAATCAAAGTGTTATCACAGTTTTGAAATCATGTCCACATAGAAACAAGTCCTGGATAGTATTGGCTGGAAAGGCTCATGGGGACAGTGGACCCAAGGTGAACGTTTCCTTCTCTTGCTTTATAGGCCGCTTCCTTAACTGTGGACTCCTGTTCTGAGAACCAAGAACCAGGATATTGTACTGTCAGTAATGTGGCAGTTTCAGATGACTGGTAAGTAAAATAATTAGTTTGGTCTTTATTATTACTTGAAATTAAGAAATTTTACACTTAAAAATAATTATGCTATTACATAAAAGTCAAAGATACTTTATTTCTCCCCAAAAACTTTTTCATACCATAAAATACTCTAATGTAAATGAAATTACAGAATATTGTATTAACAAGGTGTGAAATAAAGTACTAGAATGAGAATAAAACTGGAGAAAAGAAAGTTTAATGTCGTCAGTATTTTTTGGAAAACTTCATGAAATAATTGCGTATGATTTTGGTGCTGGAAGAAGTGTAACATAAAGACCCCAATTCCTTCAAAACACATTCTGTAAAACTTTATGTGCTGATTATCAGTAGATTTTTTTAATAGCACCTAAAGCC
>RJWJ010015676.1:0-35789 GCA_004363605.1 Indri indri
TGAGCCACCTCGCCCGGCCCAACCTTTTTAATTTTTAATCTTCATATAGAGATATATAAAATACAAATGTTATTTCCTCAGAGTATTCTTAAGAATTATGTACACTGTGGGTTAACTGTAATTTATTCTTTTAAATTACATTAAATTTTAAACTGTTTTTTATTATTGTTATATGTGATAACATGAATTCTGAGATTCTATTAAAACATGTGTTTATGTTTCCTAGGTTTATAACATCTTTTTAAAATTTAACATCCAGAAGGAAATATAAAAGATTTTCTTCTTCCTTTTCCCACAAATTATTTAACTTGAAGTTCAATTAACCTATGTACTCTAAACCAGGTAGGTTTTAAATATTTTTAACAACCTTCAACCTCCTCTCATGCAAGAATGCTAAATTTAATACTTTTTTAAACCAAATATGTATCTAATATTATCAGATACTGAGTAGTGATGAATTGATATTGAAAATGTTTTTGCTTCAATTAATACTTTTGCCATGAAAGAAACTGTGTCCAGTATGGAGTTAAAGCTCTGAGCCATGTGTGCACCTATCCAGAAGCATTTCAGCTTTCCTTTTCTTCATACTCAGATTTCGATACTTCTGAATCTGCTGTCATTTCTATTTTATCGTTTTATATTTCCCATTATATAAATCAGTGGTTGTTAACTAATATGACTAGAAATTAAATATCATAAAAACATTATATCCTTAAAAAAATTATTACAGTTTTTATCCCTCATACTAGAAGCTGTTTATCTTTCAAAATTAGTGAAATATTTACAAAAATATGTATTCGTGACCAAACTCATTTTGTTGCTTTTTCCCTGTTGTTTTTTGCTTTCGCATCAGGTTACTTCTCATTGTAGTAATGAATTTATTTTAACACATGTTACTAGAATTGGTGTATGCATATATTTCAAGGGTGTATATGACAACTAATGCATTTGAATAATGATGAAAATTTATGTAAACACAGGATAATATTTAGACAGTAAAGTGCAACTTGTATAGATGTGTACATCATTGCTTTTAAGTACCTTATTAACTTTCTTTGTAACAAATTTTATCCCTGATATTCTACTTTAAGGGGGAGAAGAATAGTACAATTTTACAATATTAGCAATTGGGCATTTTGTGTAAGGAATGTTCAGTAGTTCTTTTAGAAGTTCTTATCATAGTGCAACAAAACATTGTTTTTAACAGTTTCAGTACAGTACATTAACATAGTTGCTGTTGATAGTGAAAAAGCATGAATTTAAATAAAGTGAGAAAGAAATGAGCTAGAATAAAATACTTTGTTGTCTTCTCATGTCTGTAGAAGTGGCTATTTTTGGTTTTGCTATAAAGTTTAGTTGTCTTGGAGCTTTCTGAAACCACTTGCAATTAAGAATTGATAAAAAATAAAGTAGCATATGGAAAATGACCACTATTCTGGAGTAACTAAAACAGACTTTACGGTCAACAAACCTGAGTTCAAGTTTCATGTTTGGGTCTTACTAGCTTTATGATTTTGGAAAACTTAATGAACTTCTTTGTGCCTCACTATCCTCATGTTTAAAATGGGGGGAAATACTTCTTCTTCCCGAAGTTGTTCTGATGGTTATGTGGGAAAATATGTATAAGGTACTTAGCATAATATTTGGCTCATGGTAAGTACTTGTGAAATGTTACTGTATATTCACATAAAAGTGATAACTTTAATGCTTTTTTATTATCACATTAATTTATTTAAGGAGTTTTGTCTTTAGTATTCCATGTTAGAGTACTGAATGTATAAAACAAAACAATGTATTTCATTTCATTCAACACATTTATTGAGTGGCTACTTATATATCAGGATATGCATCAGGAATATGTTAAGGAATCTAATGAGTAAGACAGATGCAAAAAAAGAAACTTTCAGAACTTTATGATCAATGGAAAGGCAGAGGTGCTTTGGAATAAAAAAGAGGGACTTTTAGTTCAAATGAAGTTTGGAAAATTTTCTGGGGGAGATGGTTTCTGAAATGAGTTATGAAGATGATAAGAATTAGTCAGATAAAGAATGATGAGGAGGGTGTTCCGGACAGGGGAAAACTGCAACAATAGAATTTTTTAGAAATCCTAGAAAGTACAGTGGACAGTTAGTGTGATTAAAGCATAAATATGTCAGGGAGAAGCAAAGGATGATACTGAGATGCAAAAAGAGAAAGGTCCCAAGGAACTTTTATGTTCTGCTAGGGACCTTTTTTCTCTTTCTTTTCTTTTCCTTAAAATAACCAATGGTGTTTTATATGCTGATTTGATTTAGAGAATTTATCATCTGATAAAGAATGTGTATGTGTGTTATAATCAGGGAGCATGATCCATTGTTCAAATAAGCTGGTTTTTGACAGCCCTGCTATTCAGATATAGTGGTATATGTAGAATGAAATATGAGAGTATCAAGTAAAAGACTTTTTAGAATCGAGAATTTTGCAGAGAGAATCAAATTTTGGCCATACTCCTTGGAAAGTTATTGGGCTTTGCTTTTGGGAAGGAGAGAAATGAGAAGAGCCTAGAGATTAAAGACAACAGATTAAAATAATATTCATTGGATTCTACCACGTGTCAGTCTCTGTACTAGGTATTTCTGCATAAATTACATATTTTTGATAACGCAGACCTGTTTAGAAATAGCTATGTCATATCTATATTTGAAAGTATGTGTGTTTATATATATATTTTATGTGTGTGTATGTGTGTGTGTGTATACATATATATGTATATATAAAATATCTGCCTCTCAAAAAAGAAGCTGACTCTTACAGAGGTTAAGTACTTAAATAATGAGTGCTGAAGATATGAAGTTGGGATTTAAGTCAACTTTCCCTTGCCTCCAAAGACATAGGGTAGAAACTATTAGAGGGTTTTTCAAGACTTCCTTTACTACTTCTTTACTGGCAGAGTAAAATTTAGTTCAGTTGTCTTTTATCTCTGCAGAGAGAATCATAATTGCTGTAAGCCGATTATTATCATTTTATTTCTCATGCAAGTAATTGGTTTAGTCATGAAAATGGTATGGAATTATGGCCAATGAAAGAGGAAATATGGCTGCAAAGGAAAGGTTTCCTTTTTAATGAAAAGAGATACATGGGTGAAGCACTCCTTGTTTGGGGTTAAAGATCATTATGCCTGCATGTGACACCTGGAACTGTGGCAGCCCATCCTTTGGTCCTGGGTGAAGACATGGATTCCATCCCAAAAAAGGCAAAGTGGATTCTCCATGACATTGTCGAGCATCTGAACCAACCCTGGAATAGCTCTGTCTGTGTAGACTTTCTTCATGCAAGAAATTAAATATCTTATCTTTATACCACATTTATTGCCAAACTGTTATAACTAATATAAGCCCTAAATGTTCAGTTACAATAACCTGACTTACTTGTTCGGCTGCCTAAGTAGCAGATTCATTCAAATGCATTCCTCCTCACTTTAAGTTAACTCCTGTCTACAAAAAAAAATGAGCATCTATTAATGCCAGGGAACCCATATCTGAAAGACACATGACAATAAAGACTGAAGACTGAATGTTAGGTTGCTTAGGGTTATAGGGAACACAGTTATCAATTCCCAATTTCTGTTGTACAGGTAATAAAATAATTTTATTATGTTTTAAATTTGTCCTAAATTTTGTAATAGTTACAAGAGAAATAATAAAACTAGATGGCTCTTCTTTTGGATATCATTGTCTCTATTATTTACTGAGCACTATACTTGAATTTTAGGTAAAGTTATTTGATTCTTATAAAAGCTCTGTGATTAGGATGGAAAGTATTTTATGTAGCACACAATTTTGCTTTTGGGAACCTAGTATGGAATGTTTATCAGCTTTCAGTGAAAAGACATGCTGTTTGCAGAAAGCCTAAAATGGTGTAAGAAGAGACAAAAAAGAAGGTTAAAACTAATTTGGCATTTTTGGTTCTCTACATTTATATTACATCAAACTTTTAAATATGTTTGCAGGTAAAATCATTTTAGTTTAGAGAAAGAAGATTAAGTTTTTTCTTTCCTGTCTATTTTTTGAGCTCCTGCTATATACAAGAAACTGGCCTAATCATTTAATATATTATTACATTACATTTTTCTTCTAAGTATTTTGTTACTATGTTTCTATTGGCTATAAATCAGTCATTAAAATATTAATGTCATTTGACACTCCTGTTGATTCCATATGTACTTTGAAAATCATTTTTCTTCAATTTCTATTTCTTAATGGACATTCGAACTGCAAAATGACTACCACTTTGTTCCAGATATTTTATTGGTGTAGTATAAATGAAGTGTTATGCCATGTTAACAAATGTTTCACTTAGAATGTTGAAGATTGACATGATTTTAGGTTTTTCAATCAGGTTAATAAAATGTACAATTAGTGAAGTGCCCTGTTATTCCATCTACTGGCAATTATGTGGTCTGCTATTAGTTAAGGGATTTCAGAGCCTAATAATTCATTTTGTTCCTACCATATATACAGTTTTATTTAAAGTTTAATTGTTTCTCCTGTAAATTTTTCGATGTCTTCTATTACAAAATAGTGTCATTGGATTATAGAAAACCCTTTAACACAATGCAATTTAAAATAAGATAGTAACATGTGAGGTGGCAAAATCAGTAAGATCTTAGTCTACAAAATATTTTAAAATGCTTGAGCTATTTACAGACTTTTTTCTTTTTTCTGCATCTTGTCAAACCAGTTTATTGCTTCTACAGTTTATATAAACATGTAGACTTACGTACACTTCAGTTTTATTTATATTGTATAATAGTCATATTGGAAATTACCCAAATTTATTGTTGAATTAATCCACTAGATAAAAGCAGTTATATAATCATCTTACCTATAGCTAAATAATTATCTTGCATCATGTCTAGTAGCTAAGTGTTCTGTAAGTTTACATGTAACTGTATGCATTTGATGGCAAAGTGAACTGGAATAATCGTGGGATGTCTTTTCAGGTTTAAGATGTTTCTATTTGATAAGTACATGCTACATGCTGATATTCTGTAACAAAATCTAGGGATATAGAATTGTTAACTGCTTGTTAAGCGTTGAAAGTAGTCCAAAGACTCCAAATTTAATAAACTATTTTATAAGAATTAGACATTAGATAAGCAGTAATGAAAATTAAACTCATATATCATAGCTTAATACATGGAAACCACACACACCTAATAGTTTAATCAATGAGTAGTATCAGTAACAATAATTGTTTTCACTGCTGTTTTTAGAGCACATACTGTGCCAGGCTCTGTGACAGATACTTTATACACAAGATTTCATTTGGACCTGTACAAAACTCTGCAGGAGGCAGAATTTAAATTTATGGTTGGCTGACTCCAAAGCTAGGTATAGCGCTTCTCATTTTGATAGTCTGTATTATGCATATGGAACATAAACTTATTTAAAGTAAATTATTTATAGGTAATTCTAATAATAATAATTCAAGGTGAAGAATCACAGAATACCATGTAACAGCTTTTATATAATATTACATAAATGTGTTCAAATTATTAATCTTTCGTGATGCCAGACTGAGGAAATTTGATGGTTGTTTAGAGTAATAACATCAATAGAATTTGACCCATTGCTATTAGTTAAGGCCTTAGTATTATTTATGTATTAATTAGAAGGTAATCTTATGAAAAGCACATACCAAATGGATACAAAAGCCATAATAAAAGGAAAATTGTACAACATTATAAAATGGTTTAGAAAACTTCTGAAAATCACTTATACCTATATATTTTCACTCAGAGATTTTTAAAATTTTGAATTGTTTGCTTTAAACTTATCATGCTTGGGTAATAGAGGTTTTAATTACTTACACAGCAACATTTCCGAATGGATTGGCAAAATATTATAAGAAAAGTTTTATGTAGGCTGCTCCCAGCTTCTACTTTTAGAGGAATATTCTGAAAAGAGAAACTTTGGGAAGAATGAAACAAAATTTCAACACGTATCAAAAGGCATTACAAAAAATGCAAGGCCTAAGGATGTTAGAAAATAAATAATCGTCACATTAATTCAAAGCTTTACAGTTTTTCAGAGGTTCTTGGCAGACTCAGAAGTGTAAAAGTAGTTGATTATTACAGTTGGCAGATGATGGTGACAAAGAAATTGGAGATGCAATGAAAGCCATACTGGAAAAATGTCAAAAATATACCCATTTTTTAAAGTTCAAGAGAAATGCTTGAAGGAAGATTGCATAATTGCTATTGTGAATGTTGAGAGTCTTTTATAAATACTACCAAAGAAAATGTTCTAGAATACTAAAATTAGGATAATTACCCACTATTGCTATTTATATTCTGAATATATATATTTAGATGCTTCTGTGTTCCATATACCATTTGAGAGATTAAATTTAAGGTGGCCTTGGGTTCTCTAATAGCATTCTAGCTGTCTATCCTAACTATATGATTTTTTCTTTGTTAAGTAAGTATGTAAAGAACCTTATACTTTTTTATAGCTCCAATTTATTTTTTTTTTGTTTTCTTTAAAATTTCTGAATATTATAGTGGTACAAACATTTTGGTTACATGAATTAATTTTATATAGTTTGAGTCAAAGTTGTAAGTGTGTCCATCATCCAGATAGTATGCGTTATACCTGTTAGGTGTGAATTTACCCATCCCTCCCTACCCCACTACTTGCTTGATTTCTGTTGAATTTTACTACCATATGTACACATGAGTGTTGATCATTTGGTTCCAGTTTAATAACGAGTACATGTGGTGTTTGTTTTTCCTTTCTTGGGTTGCTTCACTTAGGAGAATGGTCTCCAGTTCAATCCAGGTTGTTACAAAAGGTATTATTAGTTGACCATTTTTTATGGCTGAGGAATACTCCATGGTATACATATACCACATTTTATTAATCCACTCATATATTGATGGGTACTTGGTCGTTTGCACATCTTTGTGATTGTGAACTCTGTTGCTATAAACATGTGACTGCAAGTATCTTTTTTATAAACTGTCCTTTTTTTCCTTTGGGTAAATACCCAGTAGTGGGATTGCTGGATCAAATAAATGGTAAGTCTACTTTTCATTCTTTGAGGTATCTCCATACTACTTTCCATAGAGGTTGAACTAGTTTGCAGTCCTATGAACAGTGTATATGTGTTCCTTTCTCTCTTCATCCATTCCAGCATCTGTTGTTTTGTGACTTTTTGATAAAAGCCATTCTCACTGGAGTTAGGTGCTAGCTCCTTGGGTTTTGATTGGCATTTCCCTGATGATTACAGATCTTGAGCATTTTTTAAATATGTTTATTGGTCATCCTTCTATCTTGTTTTGAAAAGCTTCTGTTTCTATCTTTTGCCCACTTTTTAATGGGGTTGTTTGATGTTGTCTTGCTGATTTGGCTTGAGTTCTTTGTAGATTCTGGTTATTAGCCCTTTATCAGATGTATAGCATGCAAATATTTTGTCCCATTCTGTAGATTGTCTATTTGCTCTATTGATTGTTTCCTTGGCCGTGAAGAAGCTTTTTAATTTAATCAGGTCCCATTTATTTATTTTTGTTGTTGCTGATTATCTTTGGAGTCATCTTCATAAATTCTTTGTCTAGGCTGATATATGTTAAGAGTTTTTCCAAACTCTTTTTTTAGAATTCTTATAGTTTTGTGCCTTAGGTTATGTCTGTTATCCATCATGAATTAATTTTTATGATTGATAATGGGTGTGGAACCTGCTTCAGTCTTCTGCATGTGGCCTCCATTTTTCCCAGCACCCTTTATTGAATAAGGGTTCTTTTCCCAATTGTGTTTTTGTCTGCTTTGTCAAAGATCAAATGGCAATATGAGGATGGTTTTATATGTGGGTTCTTTGTTCTGATCCGTTGGTCTGTCTCTGTTCTTGTGCCAGTACCATACTGTTTTGGTTATGATAGCCTTGTAGTATAACTTGAAGTGTGGTAAAGTGATGCCTCCCGATTTGTTCTTTTTGCTTAAGGTTTCTTTGGCTATGCGGAGTCTTTTCTGAGAACCTTATACATTTACGTATGAATTTAGCTTTTTTTTTTAGACATTTGGTCAAGAAATCAGAAATTTAAAAAATTATTTCCAGCATAATAAACCGTGACCTCTAAATTATACCATTTTACATAAGCCCATAAGTAATTTATGCTTATTAGTTTGTCCTTGTATAATAACAGGTCAGTTTTATGACATTAAAGTTAATCCAGCTTGATTTCTGTATAATAGTAATATATAGGCATACCTTGGAGATATTGTTGGTTCAGTTACAGAGCACCACAATAAAGCAAAAATTGCAATAAAGCAAATCACACAATTTTTGGTTCGCAAGTACACATAAAAGTTATTTTTATACTATACTGTAGTATTATTCAATAATATTATATCTAAAAGACCACAATGTGCCTACCTTAATTGAAAAATACTTCATTAGAGAAAATGCTCATGATCATCTGAAACTTCATTGAATTATAATCATTTTGCTGGTGGAAAGGCTTGCCTCAATGTTGATGGCTGCTGACTGATCAGGCTAGTGGTAGCTGAAGGCTGGGTGACCATGGAAATTTATTAATATAAGACAACTATGAAGTTTGCCACATCAATTTACTCTTCCTTTTATGACATATTTGTCCATTGCATGTGGTGCAGTTTGGTAGCATTTTACTGATAGTAGGACTTTTTTCAAAAGTTGAGTCAATCCTCTCAAAACCTGCTGCTGCTTTTTCAACTAACTTTATGTAATATTCTAAATCCCTGGTTATAATTTCAACAATGTTCATAGCATCTCTACCAGGAGTAGATTCCATCCCAAGATACCACTTTGTTTGCTCACTCATAAGAAGCAACTCCTCATCTGTTCAGGTTTTATCATGAGACTGCAGCAATTTAGTTATATCTTCAGGCTGCATTTCTAATTTAGTTTTCTTGCTATTTCTACCCTATCTGCAGTTACTTCCTACACAGAAGTCTTGAACCCCTCAACATCCTCCATGAAACTTGGTGTTAACTTTTTCCAAATTCCTGTTAATGTTGATATTTTGACCTCCTTCCATAGGTCACGAATGTTCTTTTTTGTTTGTTTTTTAATTTCTCAGAAGAGTACAGAATTTGATTTTTATTTTTTATTTTTATAGATTTAGGGTGTTTACAAGTGCAGTTTCATTATGTGGATATACTATGTAGTGGTGAAGCCTGGGCTTTTAGTGTAGCCATCAGCCAAATAGTGTACATTGCAGCCATTAAGAGATTTCTCATCCCCGACTCCCTTCCTACCCTCCCACCCTTCTAAGTCTCCAGTGTCTATTATTCTGTTCTCTATGTCCATGCATACACATAATTTAGCTCCCACTTATAAGTGAGAATGTATGATATTTGACTTTCTGGTTTTTATTTATTTCACTTAAGATAATTGCCTCCAGTTCCATCCATGTTGCTGAAAAATACATGATTTCATTCTTTTTATGGCTGATTAGCATTTAATTTCATATATATATATATATATATAAATACACACACATACATATCCACACACGTGCACGCGTGCACATACACACACACACCACATTTTCTTTATCCAGTCATCCATTGATGGACACTTAGGTTGATTCTATATCTTTGCTATTGTGCATAGTGCTGTGATAAACATATATGTACAGGTCTCTGTTGCATAGAATGATTTCTTTTCCTTTGGGTAGATACCCAGTAGTGAGTTTGCTGGATTTAATGGAGTTCCTTTTTCAGTTCGTTGAGAAATCTCTGCAGTGTTTTTCTTAGAGATTGTACTAATTTACATTCCCACCAACAGTCTATAAGCATTCCCTTTTCCCCACATCCTTACCAACATCTATTGTTTTTGACTTTCTAATACCAGCCACGTTCACTGGTGTAGGATGGTAACTCATTGTGGTTTAATTTGCATTTCCATGATAATTAGTCATGTAGAGCAGTTTTGCATATGTTTTTTGGCCATTCGTATGTCTTCTTTTGAAAAATGTCTATGTTATTTGACCATTTTTTTATGGGGTTATTTTTGTTTAATTGTTTGAGTTACTTGTAGATTCTGGATATTAGTCCTTTGTCAGATAAGTATTTTGAAAATATTCCCTCCCATTCTGTAAGTTGTCTCTTTACTCTTTTGATTATTTATTTTCCTCTGCAGAAGCTTTTTAGTTTAATTAAGTTCCATTTGTTTATTTTTGTTTTTGTTACATTTGCTTTTAGAGTCTTAGTCATAAAATCTTTGCCTAGGTCAATGTCCAGAAGGGTGTTTCGTAAATCTTCTTCTAGAATTTTGTAGTTTCAGGTCTTACATTCAAGTCTTTAGTCCATCTTGAAATAATTTGTGTATGTTAGGTGAGAGATATGGGTCTAGTTTTATTCTTTTGCATATCACTCTCCAATTTTCTGAGCACCATTTATTGACTAAGATGTCCTATCCCTAGTGAATGTTTGTGTCTACTTTGTCAAAGATCAGTTGGTTGTAGGTAAGTGGTTTTATTTCTGGGCCCTCTATCCTATTTCCTTGATCTCTATGTCTACTTTTATACCAGTGCCATGTTGTCTTCTTTGCTATATCCTTGTAGTATAATTTTAAGTTAGGTAATGTGATGATTCCAGCTTCGTTCTTTTTGCTTAGGATTGCTTTGGCTATTTGGGCTCTTTTTTGGTTCCATATGAATATTAAGGTTTTTTTTCAAATTCAGTGAAAAATGATGTTTTCAATGTGTTGTTGGATTTAGTTTTCTGCCATATTTTTGAGGATTTTCCTCAACATAGGTACATAGTTGCATCTGTCTTCATCAGCAATATTGGTCTGCAGTTTTCTTTTTTTTTTGTTGCACCCTTGCCTGGATTTGGTATCCTGGTAATACTGGCTTCATACAATGAGGTAGGAAAGACTCCTTCCTTGATTTTTTGGAACAGGTTAGCAAGATTGGTACCAGTTCTTCTTTGTACATCTGATAGATTTGGCTGGCACATGACATTTTATTGATTAAGTTTACTATCTTATATGGGCATGGTTTGTGATGCTCCAAAACAATTTCAACAGTAACATCAAAGATCAATGATTATAGAACACTATAACAGATATAATAATAATGAAAAAGTTTGAAATATTGTGAGAATTAACAAAATGTGACAAAGGAACACAAAG
Source organism: Indri indri (assembly GCA_004363605.1). NCBI lineage: Eukaryota > Metazoa > Chordata > Mammalia > Primates > Indriidae > Indri > Indri indri. Next base: position 11,158 of record RJWJ010015676.1, read on the forward strand.
TGAGCACATGCTATTGGAAAAATGGCACCAGTAGACTTGCTCAATACAGGGTTAGCAAAAATCTTCAATTTATTAAAAATACATTATCCATGAAGTACAATAAAGCCAACAGCAATAAAATGAATAATGCCTGCATTTTTGGTCTGGGATTTGATTTTACCCTTTTTACCTGCTAATAAGTAGCCTTGTACTGTGTCATAGATTGTGTCAGAAGATATGAGACTCTTGATTCAGACACAAAAGACTTTATTACTTATGTTAAAAGCAATCAGGATAAGCATTAGCATGCTTGCATTAATTCTTCTTGCCCTCAAATTCCATAAAATGATGTAACGGGCCCAAATGACAGCTGCATGTGTAGTAGGATGTGTTATAGGTGAGAAATACTGACTTTGGTGTACACACTGCTAGCAAACAAGCTTATTCTTTGTACCTGAAGGAGACATTACCTTACCCCTCAAGGTTTCTCACTGCAAACACAACTCAGAAATAGCTTAGGTAAAGAGGCTTTGCATTCTTAGCACAGCCAGCAAGATGTGTAGGTACATAAGAGACCCCTTAGAAGACTGTCTCTGTCCACACTTTTTGATTTTATAACATTTTCCTACTTACAAGGAATTCTTACCTATATAACCTCATTGTATTTTTAGTTCATGTTTAATATTCACTTGCTATTTTCATGTGTAAGAAACAGTTATAAATTTGTTAAATAGAATTATCCTACAATAGATGTTTTTAATTACCTTTTTCTAAGAAAAAATCAGCATTACTATTATTTTAATTATAATATAATCACAAAAAATCCATAATACAGCCATAACTTTACATCTATATTTCAGTGTTTTGAATTCAAATATCACCATACCTGACTACCACTGAGATGTAATTTATTCATATACTAACTTCATTGAGTCTCATTTTATTCCCTATTCAAATGTCTTGGGAAGAGGGTGGTGTTATGAAGCAGCCATAAAGCGTTAGTAAATCATGATCAAACTTTGTCGTGCATAAAAAGATCATCAGATATATTTGTTAGAATTTTAAATTCCTAGCCTCAGCTGCAGAAAGAGATTCCATTCTATCGGTTTTGTTCAGACTGTGCATCTGCAATTATATTAGGAAGTGTGGCTCACTTACATTTAATGTATGTTGATATGGTTTGATTTAGTCCTTTCCTTTTGTTATTTTCTATTTGTCCCATCTGTCTTTTATTCCTTTGCTCATTCTTTTATTCCTCTTTTGAGATTAATGAAAGAATTATTATTTTTTATATCTCCTCTAAAGCCTTTTTCAGTCTCCTTTTTGTATTATTTTTTAATGGTGACAATGGAGATTAAAATATATGTCTTCAGGTAATTCCAATGCAGATTAAGTATAAATTTACTTTAAAAAATACTAACCTAGACAGTTGAAATCTTTCTCTGTTAGTTATCCCTTTGAGTTAAGGAATTAAACCTAGAAGAGGTACCCAATAAAAATGTAGCTATGTTTTCTGGAAGTGATGATGGATCTCTAAAAAGAAGACTTAATAGCTACCTTTCACTCTTGTGTACCACATTCTAAGTCCTGAGGACTCTACTATGCTGAAGTTTGATGGGACTGGAATTCAAGGCAGCTGCAGTAGTAATTTCTGCTCAGTAAGGGAGGAGCATGAAATTAGTCAATACTTAGAAAAAGAGTATTAAAAAAATGGACAAGGAGATAGTGTTTTTATGGTCTAAGGCCAACCATGGCCAATATACATCCATCTAGGCCAGTTTTGGAACTGAATATTTAAAACAAGGACACAAGGAGTCTACATACACATAGATACTTCACAGCTAGTTTTGTTTTCCATCGAGAGTGAAATTTTTTCCCTAGTATTTCCCCTTACTCTTACACTTGTTTAATGCATCAGCATTCTTTTCTCATCATGCTTGAGAGCCCTCAAGATATAACTTTGGCCACAATTGACAAAAGACAGGACCTTCAAAAATTCAAAAACACTTGTCGTAAACACCACAAAGCAAGCTGCTTTTGGCTGTTTCTTTAAAGGTCACATAATGCTTTGTGTTTTCTACAACATGACACAGCATGACAGAACAAAGTAGTTATCTTTTGTACTTGTCAGCATTGTTGTATCAACTTCAGATGATGAAATGCTTCTGAATATGCTGTTGCTTTCTTCCCTTGAGGGCTTACACTGATTTTTTTTAAAAAGTATTATATACATCAAATAAATGATTCATTTATTATCCCTGACACCTAAATTTGGTAAGAAGAAGTATCAAGACATCACTTCAAAACTGCATGTAGATGCTATTTGCTTTTGAAGCTATAAAAATGCAGCTCCTTTGGATTTTCTTTCAGTTACCATTTTTACTTTACACCTGTGTTTGCCAATAGGAGAAGTGGTCATATTATAACTGAATGATATGGAGGACAATGTTTAGATGGTCAGAGAAATATATTTTAACTTTTAATTGAGAGATTTTATTTAAAACCATGAGTCATAGTCATATTATGATTTGGTAACTCTAAGATGATATAATTTGTATTAGTTACTGTAATACCAGCTATATTAAAGTAGCTTAACCCAATAAGAGTTAATTTCCCATTACATAACAACAGTTCAGGGCAGATGTTTCTGGGTGAATTGCCGCCTAGGGTTCTACCATCTTCACGTGGTTCTCAATGTAGCCTCATAGAGGCCTGCAGCCAGATGGGGAAAAGGGATCAAAAGTTGCACATCAGAGGTTTCTACGAGCTAAGCTTGGAGGTGACATACATTATTTTTGTCCATATTCTCTTGGCTAGAATTTAGTTCATTAACATACCCAAGTCCAGGGGAACTATGTTCAAGCTGTGTGCTTAGAGGTAGGTTTGGTAAATAGCCAGCAGTCTCTGCTATAGGAAACTTATTGGAACAGGTTCTCTGTCATAGTGGAAAGAGATTTTGATTTGAGGTTATGCAGTCTTAAGGTAAAAATATAGATCAGCTATCTATGAGCCATGTAACAGTGAGAAAATTATTAATCTTCTGTTTTCCATGGTATACTAAATTATAGAATAGGAAAATAATACCTCCCTCAAGGATTAATATAAAGATTAAGTGATTCATAAATGTAGCTAGCACAATGTAGGGAAAGCTGTAAATACTTGAAAATGGTAGTTTTAATTTTTATTGTTAAGTATTATACTAGTTTATTCTATGATGCTCCATAGTAAATGTGATTTAATTTGATAGTAGCTTAGTTCAAAACCAAACCAGCTTTATAAAAGGGGAATTATTTTATGTATGATAAGTCATAACTCTTGAGAAAATTGTGCGTTTTAGCAGCTGTCCAAAACAAATGAAGAAATAAATATTTATTCAGATATAAATTTGGGGACAGAGAGGACATAAACTTGACATATACTTTTTCTTCAGGCAGTAGATGCTAATTTTGAAGGTTTTAATTTGCTTAATGGTTGAATTTTTGGAGGAAAGAAGTTATAAACTTTTGGAGTAGTAAAAAAGTAACATGAAATTATGTATGTGTGTATGTATGCATATATATATGTTGTATGCATATATTGTATATAATATATAATGTATTATATATGAAATATATTGTATATATACACATACATGTATAATATATACATATACACATATGCATATACACAAGTGTGTATATATGTAAACATTTATATCTGTGTGTGTGTGTATATATATATATGTATGGAGAGAGAGAGACACACACACACACACACACACACACACACACACACACAAATAAAAAGAGGGAGATTCCCTGTCATTTCTCTAAAGTCTACCCTATTGTAGTGTATCTTTCTTTTAATTTTAATATTTCTCTATCTTGGTTATTCAAGTCATTTTAAATCTAATATAATTACAGGTATACATTAATAAAGAAGAAAAATGCTATATACTTTAATGTCATGGGATTATAATGTAAATAATCCATGAGAATTCACTTATAATTTATTAATTAACAGAAATAACCTGATTTGCTTATCACTTGTCTTTGTACATAAAATAACCTAAAGGGGAAAATCCATATTAAAACTAAGTATGAAGATATAAAATTGTGCTTTTAATAACTAAATAAAATTCAGATTTCTGTTTAACTTTCAGAGATCCCAGGTCCTTGGCCACATGTAAATTTAGATCATTCAATTATAGTTTTAGATTTGATTGACTTACTTCATCTCGATTCATAAAATGATTATTAAGGAGTTTCTCTTTGTATTTAAACATAACATCTCATCATCACTAACTCTCTAAAGTACACTAAAATTTATGTCAGGTTCTGTGAAGAAAAAGCAAGACCAAGTTTGATCTTATCACTGTTCTGGGCAGCAAATTATAGGAGTTTGGGCCATTGTTAGTTTGGAGCAAATATTTCATGATAGATATGATTTTCAGAATAAATACCCTTGTTACAGATACTTGCATTCTAAATCCAAAATCCTGAAAATGTCTTTTCTGTGACTGTCAAAGAAGTATGCGGTTGAGCGTTTTCCTCACTTTTGCTGCAGTTCTATTTTTCTCTGGATTTATTAGGTAGCTACTGAGCTATTGTTTGCCATATCCAGTGTCGTAAGTAATTTCTGCCTAATCAGTTGATGAATATTTACATGGATCAGGGTTTGACCTTGTCTGGAACATCATCGGTCCACATTCAAATTCGCTTTTACATTTCACAAGCCACGCTTCAAGCCAGAAAATAGACAAATCACACATCCCAAGATGTCAGCATACAGTCAACGTAGAGGATTTTGGCAGGGGACATTCTTTTCATGGGATATTCTTTTCATGCTAGGTTTAGTTATGACTGGGAAAGGAAAATGTATTCAGGCTACTTTTGTCCACTTTGTGTCATTAGATGTGTGGTAGTGTATCTTTGTTCCCTCTAATTGAAGACACTGGTATCGGTGTTATTTGCTGTGTACAAATGTGTCTGCAAAGACAGTTGTGTAACTTACCCGTCTGTCTACAGAGAAACAAAATCAGTTGCCCCTTGATAATATCTATTGATGTTCTTTTCAGGGTATTTTGATACTTATGAATTTCCCCCATTTTCTCATTAAAACAAAATTACCGTTTCAGGGAGAACAGTTCGGATTTTTCTTCAATATATGTCAGGTGTATTCCAAGAATTTTCTGGACCACTGGACAGTTTCTAAGATTGGCATGTTGCTTTTATTTTTTACTCTTTCTTTTCCTGTTTTACTTCCATTGGGAGTAAATGTGTAGCATTATGTGAAGAATTTGGGATCTCTCAGCTGTATGGATGGATAGAACATTTTTGTGTAATTTGTTCTAGCTTCTTGGTTCAATGCTTATGTTATTCATTAGAGAGCAAATATTTTGTATAGCAAGGTTGGACATTCTAAGCATTCTAAATATGTCTGTGTTGTGGGACAAAAGTTATTGCCCCTTCCCCCCATCAACCCTAGAGTACATTTCCTTATTGTTCCCTAGAAAGAAATGGGTGAGTCAACAAAATGAAAAAAAATAATTAATTAAATGCTAGGACTACTTTTATAATAGCCCTATAGTAGTCATTTATATGTTAATATTTTATGATGACTAATTTAATGGACAGATGGTAATTCATATTACAGTATGAGAGTAGGGCATTTCCCTGGGCCAAATACTTGTCTACCCAGTTTTCAATTAGAGAAGACTGCCAATTATCTGGAGTGGGTTTTATTTTAATTACTGGGTGATTAGGACAGCTAGGTAACCAGCCCGAAGGAAAGAGCTCAACTGTGTATGTGTGTGTGTGTGTGTGTGTGTGTGTGTGTGTATCCTTATTATGCAAACCTATAAAATAAATAAAGAAAGGCCATGCAAAGAAACCGTTTTAATGAAATGGTAGATAATCTACCTGAGGCAATCCATATTCTTTCACTCATTCGATCAATAAAAAGTGAGTTTAAAATGCTAAAGTTGCCATTTGTGAACTAGAAATTATTGTTTCTGTAAGAAAAGTAAATTTAGAGAAAGAGATTATGTATTAGCAATCAGTGTTCAACATGTTTTGTTTTTAACATGTTTTGATATGGTATCATCTCATTATAAGAGGTCACTTCTCGGGTCACCTTTGTCATAAGAAACATGGTTGAGACTAGAGGCAGAAAGATTGCATGAATAAATCCCTGATATTTTCTTCTTGTCTGTATCTTCAGCTTTTTCACTCAAGCTCCTTCTCTACATCTCCAGTTATCCTCTAAATATTTCCAATTAAGTGTCTCCTATCACTTTAACTTCAACTGATCTAAACCAATCCTATTATCCACCCAGACTAGGTTTTTTCCCAAATTTCGATGTTCTTGCCTCTGCCAAAGGAACTACCACTCTAACATTCCTTCAGACATGAATGGTTATAGTTATTGATTTTGTGCTATCATCCTCTTTTTCTTGTCAGTCATCCTTTGAAAAATTTCTTATACCAGTAACCTTTATCTCCATTTGGGCTATCATTCCTATCCAGACTCTCACAGGCTCACAGCTAAGCTACCTCAGCAGGCTTTTTTGACCAAATATTCTCATTTCTCTAAATAATTCTTTAAATAGCAACACTGGGTTTATGCATGATCTAAAAAATATTTCATTGACTATTACATCGAGTGTAAAATACATAAAATATTCCATCTCAGTTTCAAGGCTTTCAGTAAGTTGGTACTACCTGATAGAAAACAAACACTGAAGGATATGTTAGGTAATATGAAACTTCTGAAATCGACAGATTTAAATACTTTCCAATTTAATATTATTTCATGCATGATAAGCTCCCCACTCCCCAATTACATTGGAGACTCCTTGAGGATGGGAACATTTCTTCAGAATGTACAATGGCATTTAACACAGTTTCAACAGAGCCAACTAATAGCTAATTAATTGAACTAGGTACTTATATTAACATAATCCAAGTAATTCAGGAGAGGGATTTCGTGTATGTGTTACTGCTTTTATCTAGTCCAATGTTTCTCAATCCTACTGAAAACAGTAATCATATGGAAAGCCTTAAATAAAACACTGTTACCAAGGCCCTGCTCTGAGAGATTCTGATTTATTGATTTACCAAGATCCACTTGAACAGAATCTCCATACACAGGGCCTAACAGTGTATTTTTGTAAGAGGTCATGCAATTCTGAGGGTTGGCTAGTTTAGAGACCTACTACCCCATATTCATCTTCTTCCTTATACTACTATTAATTATTACCACCAATTAAGATCTCTCAAGCGAAAGAAAAATGCTTTTTTCAGTAAATGGAATGGTAGGGCTGTAAAGATTATGGAATGCATTTCTTATAGAATTCTCAAATATCCTGATAGATTTTCAGAAGTGTCTAAATATTAATGCATTGTCATAAAAATATTATTTCACTATATTTTGGGTGATTCTGATAATGAAATAATATAATTAATTATAATTGCTTAGACTAAGGGTATTAATCATGATGAAACTCTAGGCCCTAGGTGGAATATATATATAAATGAAAATAATAGAAATTGAATGAAAACACTTGAACTGTTTTTGCAATAGGAATGTATCCAAATTCTTTGGAGAGTCATTTAGAGATTGAAAGGAAGTTCTTTTTCTTTATTCTACGTTGGCTATAGTGTATTCTAATAGATTTTAGGATTTAAATAGCTTAACTATAATGGCAAATCAGTCAAGTTGGGAAATGTTAAGTCACTCTCAAAATGTAAAGAAGCAAGACAAATTAACCCCTGTCTTTGCTTAGTAAAGCTAGCTTCTTTGATCCTTGGTTATTTTCATTTGAAAGACTGGAGGTTCAAAAAAGGGATATGCAGAGAGTTGGGGAGGGGGTATTATGAAGTCTTTATACTCAGAAATTCCATTGTTTACATGGGTGTGCACACACATGCACACACACACACACAATCATGAAGCCTTTCGTTTCCATCCATTCCCTGGATGGAAATGCAAATAATGATTGACTAGGTACAATGTATTAGGGAAGCGATAGGGGTGGCAGGGACTGGAGAGGGCAGGTCCTATGTAAACAGGAGAACCCTGCACAGTTCCAATAAACTGTAACAGATGTATTAATTTTTAAGAAATGCATTTGGAAATATTAAACCCAACTTTAAAATGTTCACAACTTATTTAATTTTTACTCCCTACGCAGGGAAAACAGCATATTTTCTGGCTGAATCTGGTCACTGGCCTCCAAATTCAACCTGCTATACTGTGCTCTTATATATTCTTGGAATTGTGTGAATGTGAGGATCTTTTTTTCTTTCTTTCAAAGATCTTGAAATCTTTCTTTTAAAACTGATTGATACTTTAGATGAGTTGTGGTAGATTAATATTTCCTTCATGAAATGGAACTAGGATATAGGACTTGCATGTACCAAAAGCAGATTGAAGCTGAAGGTCATTGGCTTTCTAGACCACCATCCCAGATACTTATATCATTGTCAAAGGTTTTTAGCCAAAAGTATATGCATGTTCCATTTATCAATAATATTTATGTTGTTTATATTGATGCACTAAAATATTCATACCTGTCGTATCTTCAGCAGTTCATGTCTAAGTTAATGAATGGACAGAAAAATTTGAAGTCAAATATAAGAATTCTCACTTTAGATTGAGTATGATTTTGATAAAGAAAAGCAGAAGAAAACCAGTATTTAAAATAAAAAGTAATATTAAAACATATATACCTAAATATAGTTTTTTATATAAAAAGAGAGAGAGTGAGAGTACAGGATACAGAACTTAAGAAAGATTATGAAAAAATATTAGTGACTATTTAAACCATATTATTTTTCATTGAAGTAATTTTTATGAAGTCAGCATAGAGATGGACCTTTTTTAAGAACTTCTAGAGATTGGCAAATTTTCTAAAGATTGGGAAAATGAAGCCGGTATATTAAATGTTTATTTACCAGCACTTTAAAAGAATGTATCATTAAGGTCACACAAGGACAAAATCATATCTAGTAGTCCTCCATTATAGTATTTGTGTTGCAAAGGGTTAAAATAGCATTTTCATAAAAAATTTTGAGTTGCTGGATGTCTCTGTTCAATATACAATGCCATTTTAAGTTTTTATCAGGGTCTGCTTTTTTTGTACTTAGACTAATTAGCAACAGTAATATTTGCAAGTAGTGATACGATCCATTCAAGATCCACAAGTGACTTAAATTGATTATGTGTTTGTGCGCATGCACATGAGTGCATATAGAGTGAGCCTACATAAAATACATGTGTTTTGACCAAGTGAACCAACAACCAAGTATACTTTGTCTTTCTCATTTTCAGATTAATCCTTTAATCCTGGTTCTCTTCTTGAAAAATTTTTATCCATCCTAAAATGTTTAAAGTGAAATAACAAGTCCATTACTTTTGTGCATATGTGTTTAACATTCTCCATATCCCAATAATGAGCATCAGAATCTCATGCTTCCAAGACACCTATATTCATAGAAACCTTAATTTTTAAAACTACATTAATTTATTTCATATGCAATTTTTAATCAACATACAAAGGTTTTTCTCTAAGACAATCTTTGAAAATTTGGTGACTATTTTTAAGGTCAATTACTGTTTGATCATTACTACAATTCGATAATTATTATTCAATCAAAATATAAAGATTTATCTAAGACAATCTGAAAATATAACTATTTGATGCTATAATGAACAATACAAAATATAGAGAAATAACACTTTATATAATGGCAAAAAACACAAATTTAATCTCTGGTTGTTATTTTTGTGAGGAAGGACCCACAAAATAAGAAATCATAGAGACCTGAATAAATTATTAAACACCGTAAGTAGTAATACATGTTGCACTGTTGTCTTTGTAGTCCATATACTTAGGCAATAGGCAAAACCGGAATACTAACTTTCCAATTATGTACCTGTATGACATTTATCTGTGTAATCTAAGGGATCTTGGTTTTGTAAAAAAGATAATATATTCTGGAGCTGATCTTTTCTGAAGTCTGTAATTATATGCCAGGGCTAATTTTAGGCATCAGTGGGGCTCTCACAAATGCTGTCAGGTGAGGCATAGCACGTGCTCTGTCAGATAGATTTCTACCATGGCTAAGTATTTATTAACTGAAAAAGTTTAACTATATGCAGCATGAAAACAGATACATTTGTCTGTACCATATAGAAGACCAGATGGTTTGAGACAGACACTGTGTTCCTTTAATTATTTGCTAGTAGGGTTGAAAAATGCCCCCTTTAATAGGCTAATAAAATAGTAGGTTTACAATTTAAGGCAATTTCTTTTTTTTCCCCTTGAGGAAGAATGGGTGCTAAAACTTATCGAGTTTAAACTACTCTGGCGAAAGTAAGTGATTCCGACTCATGGAATTGTTTGCAAACTCTGAATCAAAGGGCACATAGAAAAAGCACATGGGTGAGATGAAGGGGTTTTATTAACAGTTCTTACGTAATAAACAGTACTATTTCTTATTTCAGCAAAGTTTTAATGAGGGAAAAATAGTCTTGACAAACATGATGATGTTAAATAAACATCAGAATAAGTAACTGAGGAAATAGGATAATCCTATACCATGGTCTAGAATCTCCTTCCTTGAAGGTAGTTGAGGTCATATCCAAAGTGCAGTCTGAAATACATTTTCTCCCACAGTCCTTTCCATTCTTAATTTTCAATGCAAGTTTCGGAAATCTGAAACTGGATTTTGTAAGTTTTTTTTGTTGTTGTTGTTTTTAGAGTAGAAGAAGGTTTGTATTTTTGGAAGCTTATAGGTAAAAATCTTTGTATTTGTCATATCTGCATTAACTGCATTGTAAAGTTAATTAAGCAATAGCTGGGCATTTCTTAGGGATGAATGACTAACAGGGAGGAGTAGATGGCTCAAGGTACAGCCAAGGGCCATTAACATCTGCTGGCCATTAATTTCCAGAAAATGCTCAGCATTGAAGTCATTATTGCTGTTATGAACTGAAAATAGAAAAGAAATACAGGCATATGGATTTTTTTAAGGGTGATACAATTTTAATTGATATGTATAAGGCAGTCATGGAGAACTTAATTCTTGTACATTAGCCAATCACGTTGCTGCTCTCATTTCTCATGGTTCTGTTTGGGTTATAATTAAGCAGTAAGAGTTGTAGACCTGGGAATTTCCTGGGGATTAATGAATGGCTGGGTGGATTTAATTGCCTAAAGTATAGTCTCAGACCATTAACCTCAGTTGGTCACTAATCTCTAGGAATTTCTTCTAACCGAGGTCATTTTTTTTTTATGTGGGAAGAAGAAAAGTGTGTTCAATTATTTTGATATTAATTCCAGAGCATTTTTGTTTTCTTGAAACATATTCGATAATGGGAAAGATATATGGAATCTTTCTGTATGTTCATTTCAAAGTTACCTCTTTTTGAATATAAACAATCAGTAGAGAACCTACTTATGATACTTAGAGCTTGTTTAATGAGAAGGACATGTACAAATGATAAAATCAATACTCGAAAGCATTAGTTTTCTTGGGTTTGTCAGTCTGTATGTTTAATAGATACATGTTTCTATTTGATTCTTTTATTTATTAAAATAAGATATTTTTTACCTTGGTTCAATCTGTAAAATGATTGCCTTCATTATCAGTCAGCTATGTATAATATGTATATCCTATTATGTTCCGTTGGCCATTATTCTTTGTGATGCATATATTCTTAAATAAAATTTTTCCTGTGTCTCTCTTAGTGGTGTACTATGTTCTAATAATACCAATTCTTTTGTTTTTATTAATGTGTTACTAATTTCTATTTTAGTTAGAAAGTCAACAATTAAGTGGATTTATTTATTCAGACTAAAAAGGACAACTGATTAACAAAAATTCTAAAATTACCACTTAAAATCTCATTTTGTAGATATTACATAAAGAGACTGAAAGGCATAGAGTTACAGAACAGAGTTTTAATTTAATGAACGTTAACACATAATTTGCTACTGCCAAGGCAGAATTGTATTGATTAGATTTTAGTGAATGCTAATACTAATGCTTGTCTAGTTTCAAGGAACGTAAATTAAAAAATGCTAACATTAAATTTGCTATGTGAAATTTGAACTGTGTTTCTGAAAAGTAATCCCTAATTATCTTAAATATGGCTGATATTAAGTCTCATTTTTAGTGTAAGTGAAAGAATTGATATATTTGTAAATTAATGAGGACTATATATATACAATGCTAACAACACTTATCATGTTTTAATAAATATGTTTGGAAGTTCTGGATATGTTTGTTTTTAATAAAAAATACTTGATATGAACATTATCTCTAAAGAATATACTTTTATACCTATTTCTTTTTATTAATTGTTAATAATAAACAAAACTTAAATATGTATCATAAGATGCTTTTATTAGTGAAAGGCACTTAGGAAAATAGGGTATATGTGGATGTATGTGTGTATACACAGATAGATGTTTATAAAAGCAGCTTCCAACGAAGAATTAAAGTCATTCTATCCATAAAATATAGTCTCTTTGTTGCTAAGTTATTTAGATAATAACTTCAGTTCTTTGTTTTTTATGAGTATAGTTATGCCTAGGTTTCAAGAAACATGAACTAAATAGTTAGAGTATATTAAATACGATACATTAACTAAAGTGTTTAACAGCAGAAATCAAAATTGACAAAAGTTAGCAGACTTCTGAACACTAAAAAAATTCACTAATTGTAATTGGAACTAGCTCTTTTGTAGTATCTTTTATAATAAGTGACTACTATATGGAATTTAAAAAACTACTCATCATCTCTACTTTATACTAAAATAACAGCTTTTTTCTAATATTTACTCTGTGTTATGCAATGTATGAAGTGCTTTTAGCTTGTTGTGCCAAAGGCACATGTATTCCGTTTTAGTAAATGGATGACTCAAACCTGAAAAATCAAATGATTTATTCAAAGTTCTACAACTATAGGTATAGAGGTAAGACTGAAGCATAGATTTTCTTTCTCCAAACTTAACACCTTTACCCTATACCTGAATTTAAAGTTGGAAAATAATAGATCTGATCATGTGGCCATTTTAAAGGTATGTTAGTTTAGGATGCTTTCTTTCTTTTGCTCATGGTTTATCATTTTTGTACATAGAGACAAAAGCCATACTGTTTTCAATTACATTTAAATAAACACCTACTTATAGAATCAGGCCTAATATTAAATATAGGCAGTTAATTTTCTTTCTTTCACACAGAGCAATTAATACTAGATATATGAAATTAATGTTATGGAGTTTTAAATGTTTTTAAAAGTAGTTTAGTGACCACATCCCAGTTAGTGCTATAATAAACTGAAAAATTCTGATAAAATTGATCTCTTTTTTTGTTCATTGAACACTCTATGTTATATTCTGGTCTGTTTCTTTGAAAATCCGTTATTTTAAAATCCTATATGTATTGCCCTTGTTTAGCTATCCACATTTTGGTGAGGATGTAGGTAATCTTATCGGGTATACTTCTTTCAGCCTCTTACCCACGTTCTTATTTTACCTTAATAAATTGTATTGTTTTTTTCAGAGTTTCATATTTGTTTTATACAATATATTTTTGATTGCACAAGATTTGCATTATCTTTGCTCTTTGCTGCTGAATCTCCAATGTATGTCTATTTTGTCTCTGCTTATAAGAGCATGCCTAAATTGGTATTTTTTTAAAGTAGTACTGTAAGAATCTGCTTGAAAATGTCTTTGTAGGCAACATTTGTGTACAACAAAGAATATTTGTTCTTATGACAGGGAGAGTATTCAGGAACACTGTGAAATGGAGACCAGTGTCAGGAAATTCATAAAATCCAGATTTTATGTGTTCTTTGCAATGTCTATGGTTTTGAATGTTCATATTGCTGGGGTGACTAAATAAATAAAGCATTGCATCTAAGTTTGTATATTAGAAGAAATCATAGAAACTGAGGTATGAGTTTGCCAAAAATGATAGATTCTAAATAGTAGGAATAAAAATAACTTTCTAGACTATAATTTCCAAAGAAGAAAATTCTAGATGGTGAATCAATGAAAGGCAGTAATCTATGTTGCCATATATTCTTTAGAGAAATTTAAATGCTCCACTGAAATTATTATCTACCAAGATAGTCCTATTCCAAGAACAATGTTTTTCAAAGTTTACCCCCTTTAAAGCAATAAACGCAGTCTTTAACTCTGTGAAATGAGTACCTTTCCTTTTATGGTTCCAAAGAGAAAAATACGAATTAAGCAACATGTTATTATACCTGTATGAAGAAGAACCTATTGCCCTCAAGATGTTGGGGATCCTGAGTTATAAAGGTCTTGTGTTGTCTCTAACTTTGATTCTGTGAAGTTAAATATTAATGAAATAAAATGAATCTAGGAATCAAAATCAATCCTTACTATTGCTTTTTAAAAAGCTTCATGCATAATAGATTCTCTGTTCATAATATTAATTCAGATTCTAGAAATACTTGAAAATAAACTGATTTGCAAACCTCACATGTTCTAGGGCTAAAACAATGCAGACATTTGCATCCTTTCTTTTGCTCACGATCATTCAGTCCATCTGATTTAATTATAGACACTGCCTCAATTAGATCCTGGAATACCTTGCAACATTGCCCTTTAAAAGCTGATTACATTACCTTTAAAAGAGAGAGAGATAGTATAATAGCAGCTGTGAAAAAAAGAGGACCAGAAGAAAATATGTTCAGACTGATCCTAGGACAATAAGAAATCAAGGATTTCTAATTGTTTTCAACTGTAGTAGAAGGTCATTTAGTTTATGGAGGCATTAAAATCAATTACTGAAGACTACAAAAGTTACTTTTCAACTGTTTCTTAAGATGAAATATGTAAGGGCTATTTGAAGCCCAAAGTTAATTATACAAGAAAAGGTTTTACATAGAAATGCTAAATATCATTGAACTTCACTGTATTTCCAAGACCTTTAGGGTACTTTTTATGTTTTACAACACTATCAAATGTACAAATCACATTTACTTATAGAAAATGTCTTTCATATGCTATTCACATTATATAGAGTATATAATTTATTCAAAAATTCATTTTGAATTTGCTTCAAAACCACCTTCCAAAACTGTCATTAAATAGTGAACACTCTGTCTAGATAAAAAATAATATTTATACTAATAAGAGACAGAGATGTGAAATTTCAGATGTAATTTTCTGGTTAGAATAGAAGATGAAAAGAACTAGACATTGGGGCCACGAGTATATCAAAGTGAAACTCATAAGAGGAATGAAAAGCAGAGGGAAAGAGAGACAGCAGAGATGCTGTTAAACAGTTTCTGATCATTTGTTGTTATATATTTGACAGTTCACTATGTGCAAAGCACTGTGCTAGGAGCTGGGGATATAACAATAAAATGTAGACTTCAGTTATTATAACAAAATATAGTATAAAGATTAGTAGAAATACACTTGTGAAACAGAGATAGAACAGAGAAAATGATTAGTTACGTCCCTCAGCTGGGGGACAGGTAAGAGAAGCCTTCACAAAGATGCTCTTATAAGATATTTGAGTTAGACAGAAGGTCTCCTTAGCCAAAATCATTCCAGAAAGTGATGAGACTAGAAACAGTATAATGGGTGTGAGAAACTATAAGTAGTTCAATATTCTTACAAAATAATGTTCATAGAAATGTACTGGAAGAAAAAAATGAGAGAAGTGGTAAAAGAAGACTCTGGAAGGTAGGCCGGAAGGCCTTTGTGACCTTTAAACAGGGACATTTGGTTTTAAGTTGCAGAGGAAGTTGCACATTGTAGAGGAGTTTCTTAGAGTTCTGTTTATATTTAGCTAAACTTGGGAATGTGAATTTTAAAAAATTAATCGGCAGATAAAAACAATGCAAAATGATTCCTCAATAGCATAGTATGTTTTTTCCTCTATTCTGAAAAAGAGAAGTCCTAGCTCTACTGATATTTGAAGTTCAGATAATTGTTTTTATTTAAATGAATAATAAATTAGAATTAATTTTTATTAGCTATCATGATCTGGCAAGATAAATATTTTGATTTCTTACATTGGAAAATCTTCCCTAAGTAGATAAATTGATGAGCCAAAGAAAGATAAACCTTCTCTACCTAATACCTATTTTCTAATTTAATACAGTAGAGGAAGAGTATCCAGTTGATTGCTGATTTTACTTTTATGGCTCAGAGTTTGGGGGAGGGGATGATAAAGGAGTGTATTTTAAGGGGGCTGAGTCTTGGTCAGTGTGGTTCTCTTGGTAAGTATCCTGCTTGTTGGTTAATGTCTAGAGTCTTAATTCAACCACGGCCTTGTCACCTGTGAGGACAGGAAAACAACTGAAAATGGGCTCTCAAAGAAAAACAAGTCATGTTGGATTGTTAATATGATATCTACTACTAATTCCATCTCCCCTCAGAAAACTATCTTTAATCATGAGTGTCAGATCCATGTGAAGGATATAAGGGGAAAAGATTCTTTATGTCAATTCTACCTTATTTTACACCCAATAATTATTCCTTTAAACTTCTGAATGTCTTTTTCTTTTTTCTTTAGCTTTACAGAGCTTAACATGCTTGAACCATATGGGAGTGTACAAGTGACTTTCATCAATTGCCTAGCATACAAATACAGTTCTTCTTTGGGGAGCCTCTTGAGAAAGATGAGTGGCAAGATCTGGCCATCCAGTATGAATGCCAAAGTAGAGAGTTACTCCCTCTCACTGTGGCTGGCCTGTGTGTGACCAGTGAGATACTTCTGCCCATACTTATAATTTGGAGGAGTGACACAAAAGGGAAGGTTCAGTAGAGAATTTTCAAGGTATTTGCAATGACTTCAAGAGTTTAGAGACAAGGTAGTGAACATCTGTTCACAAGGTAGTCAGTGTCCAGTGACCATTGTGACAATGGCAGATTTATAAGCGGAGTACTTCTGCAGTAGGAATCGGGGCCTTCCTTTCTTGTTAGATTCTTATTAGAGTGTGATACTACAAACCTACCGTTGACTCAGTGAGTTATATGATCACATTCTAATAAATTCTTGTCTGCTAAGGTTAACCAGAATCAGTTTCTATCCTTTGTAGCCCAAATCCTGATTGCACAGTTTTCTAGGGTGATTTGAACTATACTGTCTATAAATTATTTTGGTTAGATTGTAAACTATTCCTGACATGAATAAAGAAGTGACCACTTCAGATTTGTGATTTAGAAAATTACTTGCACAACAGTATGAATGGTGAGTTAAAGACAGAGGGGTAAATATAACTAAAAGGTTATTGTGATTGTTCAGTTGGGAGAGAATGAGGAACTGAACTCATATGTCAGTGAAGGTTAATAGGAGATTTAAGAATTCAAAGCCTTTAGAGTTTATTTCAGAAGTAAGGAATGAAGAGGCAGAAAGAATTCAGGGGTACTCCAGGTGTCATCCTTGGATAACTTTTAGCTTATAGGCAAAAAGAAAAAAAAAGATATCCCAGTGAGGAAATTTGAGTAGAAAGTGAAAACAGGTAGAAAGAAACACAAAGCAGAGTCGTATGTTAGAAGCCAACAGGAAAAAAATGTTTCTTGAAAAAATGAATGATTCAAAATGTCAAGTAACACAGAGAAGTCAAGATGAATTAAAATGAGAAATTATCATGGGGTTTGGTGGTTTGGACGTTATCAGTGAACTGAGAGCAGTGCAGGTTTAAATAGTAGGGTTAGAAGCCACATTTCAGAGGAATCATTTGGAGGTCAGTAACTTGACAAAATGACTGCAGGTTACTTTTCTGATAAGCTTGGCTTGGAGGGTAAGACGAGAGCACACGTTACTGAGCAATGTGAAAAATAAAGAAGCCACCTCTTAGAGACACAAAGTACAGAAAATTCAAGGAAGCCAAGAAAGTAAGTGGAGCAAGGTCATGATATGAAACAAATGAATCATAGTTTTCTCATCAGTATGACTGGAACAACAGTAACTATGTTATAGGGTTTTTGTGAGGGTAGAGATAAGGTAGGCTCAGTGCTTGATATTTTAGACTGTGCTTTCTCGGTGCCCTCTTTTATGCTATCAAAGCAAATTCACATTTGTTCTTTCTTGAGTTCTTCTGTAAACTCTGATTTCTTTGATGGCATGTAATATATCTTATATTCACAATTCGTTTCCAGCTCTTGGAATATCTCTCCCACAAAAAGGTTCTCAACATATGTTTGTTGAATTTTAATAATAAAATAAATAAATAAATGAATATCTAAGCTGGTGAGAATGTAGTAAATATTAATTTCTTCTTCTTTAAAGTGTTTCAGGCTTTTATAAAACCCATTTAAAACATTAGTTTTTGTCTTACCGCCCCATTTTAAGTTTCCTTCCTGTTGAAGAAAAGTTTGCCAAAGTCAATTATACATTCTTATAAGGATTTTACAGTGTTTTTCTGTGAGAGAAAACATAAAAGTTATTTTTCCTTTATTCTAAACTTAAGGGAAATAGCAATGGAAAAAGATATTTGGTATATAGAAATATTACAATATATAATTAGGACATGTTTTATATTACTGAATTATAGCTTTAAACAGAATGGTTAATGCTGTTATAATCCCTGGCCACCCTCTCCCCAATCAAAGCAAACCGAATATTCTGGTACACTGCTATCTTTATCATTATAGGACCAGAAAATCGTAAGACCTATCAAGGGATCATCTAATTTAGTAATTACCTCCAGCCCCATGGTGTTTTAAAAAAAAATCCTTAAGACCAGTTTTTTTTTTTACAAACATGAATAACAGTAAAACTTTAAAAGCAAAAAAAATGGGGAAAGCCAAAGTGGGGGAGTTATTCCCTCTCTCTAATGTTATTTTAAATTCTAGTGTTTTGAAAATAATTTTTAATATAGTGTCACTTTAAAAGCTAATTATAAACTCATTATAATACAGCTCTTTCTAACTGTAAAACCAAAAACTAAATTAATACAAACAAAATAATAAAAACAATAAAATTTAAACGAACATCATTACTTTAAAGCAATAATGTTGTTTTTCTGAAACCAAACTGCTGCCTACAGTGTGATTGTGGTTCTAACTGCCATAGGCCCAGAATCTTTGTGGTTTACCATGTTTATGTTTCTGTCTGCCTAAGATGACTCAACTCTCCCACCACTTTCTCTATCCAAAATGCTACACATATATTATATCAATAATATGCACCTTCACCATCATTCAGCTTTCATTTGGTTTTAATTCACTTGTGTCTTAGACGCCCTGTTTTCTTTTCTCATTAGCCCATTATAGTAAATAAAGTACTGCATGGTGGCAACGGGGGCTGCCAATTCATCCCTGAAGTGTGGGGCAAAACTTAATTCAAAGTCATAGCAAAGATGTTCTTATTGATCATTCAGATTACCTTGAACATGAAAACAACAAGAAAATTATTCTTATTTAAAACTCATAGACACCCTCCACTTGTTTCATAAGTACTGATTTTATAATCTCTTGGGTAATCTATATAATATTCACAGTGACCTAAAAATTGTACTTTCATTCTATTAAAAGTGTGACATCAAGGTTTTTCTCCTTTTTGCTATAGATGTTTTAACTTTATTTGTTTTATATATCTTTTTATCTCTTATTCTTTCCTCATTTTTCCAACTTATATACCACCAGTTACTTTGATGTTCTTCATGTTTTATTTCTATCCCCTTATTGTTTTTTCCTTACTTTGCTTGCATGTTTTTTTGTTTTTTCTGTACATTCTTTTCTATTTTCTCACCATCTCCATAAAGTTTAGGGGGGTTGCCAAACTATCTGTTGTGAAAGTTGAAGGGCCAGTCTTGCTTCAGTAACAGTATGATTACTGCCCTGTTATTGTACATCAGGCATGCTATGGTCTGAATGTTCGTGTTCCCCTTTTCCAATTTGTATGTTGAAAATCTAACTACCAAGATGATGGTATTAGGAGGTAGGCCTTTGGGGAGGTGGTTTGGTCCTGAACGAGATTAGTGCCCTTATAAAAGAGGCCCCAGAGAGCTGCCTCGCACCTCCCACTTAGTAAGGACACAATGAGAAGGTGTCATCTATGAGAAAGCATGCCCTCACCACACCCCAAATCTGTTGGCACCTTGATCTTGAACTTCTTCAGTCTCCAGAACTGTGAGAAATAAATTTATGTTATTATAAGCCACACAGTTTATAGTATTTTTATTATAGCATCCTGAATGGACTAAGATAACACTTAATTTTTTAATGGAACTATGATATTACTGACATATTCATCTTGGAGTACTTAATATTCCCTTGGTGTCTTTACCTACTGCTACTTTCATCTGGTTTCTATATTTTCTTTCTGGTTAGTTTATTTTTATAATTCATGGTGTAGGTATTCAGTTTTCTCTTGTGTGCTAAGCACAAAGGACGCATTAGGCCTGATATAAATTTTTGCCTTCCAAGAGTTTACATTTCTAGTTGGGAATGCAGACAAGTGAAACAAAAAACTTTAGCCTAGTGTTATTTGTTGTAGATGCCAAGGTGGTATAGAGCAGGGAGGGACTACCTTTACCTCTGTGAAGAACTGAAGGTGGAAATGGTGAGAGAGGGCTTCCCAGGGTAGATGATGTTGGAGCTGATAGAACTGAAGAAAGAACTATAGAAAATAGGGTATTTTCTGGAGCTTCGGTGATTGGAATCAGTGTCTTGCTGATACTAAAATGCTCACTCTCTCTTGTCTCTGCTGCTTTCTGGCTCATCTTTATTCTCTCTGGCTTTTCTGTTAATGAAATAATAATTTTATAGCTTCCCTGCTTACTCCAAGAAAAAATATATTAGAGAAAGACCTCAAATGGCTGCACTTTGGTGATATGCCTATCTCTGGGATAGTCACTGTGGCCAGAGATATGGGATATGATGGTTATTTGGTCCAACCTAGTTATGTCTAAGAGTTGTGGGTGGAAGGAGTCCAGGAAAACAGGCAGGGGACTCCACACCATTCCAGGCAGCAGGGCAACATGTGAAAGAAATGGAGGCTGGGAGGGGTGAAAATGAAGTTTTAGAAAGAGCAAATGGTTTGGTTGACCAGAATACATGAGGTGTGTGGATAGTGTGAGTGGAAAGGAGACAAAAGGAAAAGGGTGGGAGGTAGGCCTAATCTTGCAAAGGCTGTGAAGCAATGCCAAAGCAATTTTGTTTTGTCTTCCAGGTGAAGGAGACACTGAGGTTTGTTTTCTTTGTTTTTTTTTTTTTTTTTCCATTCAAATAAATGTTATTATTATGTGCTAGACTATTTTTAAAATCCTTTACCTTTCTAAAGATTTTCCCTGCAAAACCAGGAAAGGTGAGAAGTTGATTTGAAAAATCAAAATAGCAATAAAAAATAAATTTCTTTCATTAAAACATTTATAATATCAATGTATTAATGCTTTCTGACAATCTTATATATTTAACATGCAATGGATGTAGTATCTTTTCTAGATTCTGTTATACGTGTGAATAGATAACTATACAAAGATAAAAGACTAGGAGCTTGGATCATACAAGGAGAGGATGTAACTCTATGATCCACAGGCAAGTCTTGCTTTGAGTGCAGGGCACACTGAACTTTCAATTTCAGTCTATTCTTGTGCCCTTACTTAGTTAGTTTTAACAGTTATTTTATTGAAGACTTTAAGTGACAGTCCAGAAGTGTGGGATTTAGAGCACTGAGTTTTTATTTTTAGATTTTTTTTATTATTACTGAAGTACAGCACACATACAAAAAAAATGCACAGATTGTTAGTGTACAGTCTTAGCACATTTTCACCAGTGGAACACACCTGTGTAAATAATACCCAGATCAAGAAACAGGACATTAATACTTCTCCAGAAGCAACTAGAAAAAGTGTTTAAGGAAAATGTTTGACAAGATTAGATTCTGTGCTTTTTGAAATTAATAGCAGATATAGAAAGAGACAATGGATAGGGCTTTTGAAAGAGTTCAAGAAAAGGAGATGAGAGTCTAACTCAAGATGCTATCTTTAAACAAAGAGAAGAAACATTTAGTATCTGAACTGTAGATAATTTTCTGTGGAAAAATGTAGAGAATTGGCTGTTGGGCCTGAGCATATTTTAGCTAAGAACATGATTTACTAGACATGAGTACATAAGAAATTTAGAAAGTGTCTTTAGCACTCTTGAGGTTTTTAAAAACTTAATGTCAAAAAAGTCTAACATTAGGAAAACATACTCAGAAGACTCTTTCTTGAGATAAAAAGAAGCATTCTAAGGGAAATTGAGTGAAGATTACATCTGATAGATGTGGATTCACCTCTAAAACGTAATCGGCAATCCTATGAATCCTGAGTACTCTCTACTTAATTATCTGTTTAATTTTCTTCTTGCAAAAAACATGAGCTCTGAGAGCATCATGTCAGTCATCTGTTCCAGTTAATTACATAGGAAGACAGGGATAGAAGCTCAGCAGATGGTACAACCTTTGCTCTGAGAGCAGAGTGGGTTAAGTGGTCACTCTGTGGGTACCTGTCTTCTCATTTTAAGCTCACTGAGAACAGGAAAATGATGGGTCTCTGGCCACTCACCCTGTTCTATGCATCTACTTGTAAGGTAGAATTCTATGGTGGCAAGAACACTAGGCTGGGAAGTGAAAGATACTCATTCTAGTACTTGCCCCATTCTAACTATCGGATCCTAATCCAATCTTTAAGTTACCAAAAAATAACAAAGATGTTGAGTTAAATGTTCTTACTTCCCTCTAGTTACTAGTCTCTTGCTGAATTTCCTCTAAGGTTTATTTGTTTTGTGTGATCCCTAAATATTACTAAAGCTTTTGGAGTTTCAGTTTTTTCCATTTATAAAATAATAAAATTTATCTCAGGATGTTGGTGAGAATCAAATGAGATGGAGGATTTTAAAATAATTTAATTCTAAAATGCTGTCCAAATTATGGAAGTTATGGTTGATTGTTCCCCCTTCTTCAAGCCCTCCTTCATATTATTCCACCAGCTGAAGAAGTACTCCTAAGTTTCCTAAGAAAACTCAGGTGTGGATTAACTTCTGAAGGCTTTAACATATTCAGTCAGAGGCTTGGTGGGATTTTTTTGTTTGTTTGTTTTTGCTTTTAGTTTTTAAACTTAGCCAGTGTTCAGCCATTTGCAATTGAGATGCATCTTACCAACATGCTTATGAATTGAAACTCTATAGTGTGGTCAGTGTCAAGATAGTTTGACATTACCTCTATTCTGAATGGTCAAAGAACTGCACATAAACTTAAGAGTAAACCTCCAGACTGTTTATCGAGAAGTGTGATATGTGCTATTACCTTATGTTTGCATTTTGAATTCACAAAGCTCAATTATCGTTTGCCATTACCAGGCCTGTTGTATAGAGAAGACTTACAAACCAATGATTCTCTAAATATCTAAATATAATTTGCCAGTGTTTAAGTGTTTTAGACATGCAGTATCTCAATCTGTAAACATTTGGGTGAAAATGGTATTTTTCTAGCTTTCCTTCAGTACTTGATGACTGCAATAGTTTCCAAGTATTGTTTCTGGGTACTTCATCTTTGAGAAACATTGCGGTGAAGACTTTCATTCATGGCATGCTACTGAAGTAATTTTCCAAATGAGCTGGGGAGAAAACAGTTATTTGTTGAGCTTCTTGTAGGTGTCAGCTATTACCTCCTTTAGTCTTACTGCAGCTTTGCCAACTCTATTGCTATTTTAGAGTTGAAAAGATTGAAGCTCAGAGGGACAAATTTCCCATTGGTCACATACTTGATATTAGAGAAACTGGAATTTGATTCCAGGGTCAGTGACTTCTTTTACAGTTTTTCTTTTGTTCTTTTTGGCAGAGAAAGACAAGTTCTAGTAGAACCTCTCTATACTAAGATTAAAAAGTACCCCTCGTTTTTGTTTTCTATGTTAGAGTTATAATTTGTATGCTATAAAACTTACGTACAATGATTTTCATTATCAAACAATGAGCAATTTTTACCTCTGGAAGATGTGTAATGTACTAAAGCATTAAAAGGTGCCTTCAAAAAGTATTTATGTGTATACACATTTATGTATGTGTGTGTGTAATATATCTCACATATCTACAACTTAAAAGATATATGTATAACTTATATATGTAACTTATATATGATATACATGTTTTATATATAATTTATAGATCCCACTTACATACACCATAATATTGTAAATATAACATAGAAAGATATAAAACACACCTATAACTTGCATGTACATATGTATGTATAGGCATGTCGTATGCACACACACTCACTTAATCCAAAATTAGTCAAGGTTTTAGAATAGGCATTTAAAGTGATTTCACATCAGCATACTAAATTTTGCCCCAAAGTACAAATTTTCAAAGCCTTAAAAATTGAGAGCACAGTTGTGTTTATGTAAATTCAAAAGCTAATTCAGGAAACTTGGCTACAAAAGTAAATTCCTTCCAGAAAATAACACATTGTTATTAGTTGCTAACTGCATAATCATAAGATTAGTATTATGAAGTCATTTCTTTTTAAAAGCCTTCAAATAAATTTAAATATATAATCAAATATAGCAATAAAACTACCAACAACATAATTTTAAGACACTCAAGACATATGCCATAACTGTACAGTGTGGCAACGATGCCAGCAGCACATATGGCTTGCTTGTTTGCCTCTCTGTGGTGTCTCCCCGCTA